>CAUYUJ010014924.1:179323-216823 GCA_963575745.1 Prorocentrum cordatum
TGCAAACTGTTAGAACGCATGCGTGCGGCACAAAAGGGAGAACCACATTTTGAAAACCACCCACCCTCAATCCGTGAAGCTCTTGCAATTTGTTGAAACGCACGCGCGCGGCGCTAAGGCGAGAACCACTGTTTGAAAACCAACCGCCCTCAATCCGTGAAACGATTGCAAAGTTGTAAAACGAATGCGCGCGGCGCTAAGGAGAGAGCCACATGTTGAAAACCACCTGCCCTCAATCCATGAAACTCTTGCAACATTGAAAAACGTGTGCGCTGCGCTAAGGCGAGATCTACATGTTGAAAACCACCCGCCTTCCATCTGTGAAAATGTTGTCAATGTTGAAGCTTCAGGGTCATAAGTGATTAGGAAGTCTGATGCGAAATGCCCGACCCGCCCTAAAAAACAAGCCTCCAGGTGCGACATGGAACAATTATGTATAAGGTAAAGGAATGGTGGAGGAGAAGGAATGGGAAAGGGAGGGGGGAGCAGGAGGAGCACGAAGGAGGAGGAGGAGGAGGACCAGTGTAAACCCAGGAATCATCAACAATGTTTGAATGAGCCCTCCCTCCAAGCTCCCCTTCAGAAACCCCATACAACGGCTCATTTCCACTGAAGAAACTGCCTCGTTGGAAAACAACCGTTTGAAGACCCTGAAGCATTCCAAAATATTACAAGTGGGACTCCAACGCCACGGATACACCAGAATTGTTGCGTCTTGACGATCCTGAATCGCGCCAGAACGCAATTCCTGGGACCTCTACGTCGCGAGTCAACGTAACTGTGGCGCCCTCATAACCCTGAATCTTTCCAGAACACCATTTCTGGTACGTTGATCATGGGAATCCGTGGACCAGTGCATCTACAACGGGTGTGCTCGGCGCTAAGGAGAGAGCCATATGTTTAAAAGGAACCACCCTCACTCCGTCAAACTCCTGCAAATGTGTAAAAACGGATGAGCGCGGCGCCAAGGCGAGAACCACATGTTGAAAACCACCCGCCCTCAATCCGTGAAACTCTTGCGAATGTTTAAAACGCATATGTGCGGCGCTAAGGCGAAAATCACATTTTGAGCACCACCACCCCTCAATCTGTGAAGCCCGTGCGAATTTGTAAAACGAATGCGCGGCGCTCAAGCGAGAGCCACATTGTGAAAACGACCCACCCTCAATCCGTGAAAGTCTTGCGAATGTGTAAAACAAAAAACGCGGCGCTACGGCGAGAGCCACATTTTGAAAACCACCCACCCTCAATCCGTGAAGCTCAAAACGCATGTGCGCGGCGCTAAGGCGAAAACCAAATTTTGAAAACCACCCGCCCTCAATCCGTGAAACAATTGAAGCTTGTAAAACGAATGCGCGCGGCGCTCAGGAGAGAGCCACATGTTGAAAACCACCTGCCCTCAATCCGTGAAACTCTTACAAAGTTGTACAAAGCGTGTGCGGGGCGCTAAGACGAGAGCCACAGTTTGAAAACCACCTGCCCTCAATCCGTGAAGCTCTTCCACTCTGTTACACTCAAGATCATAAGCGGTGGGGAAGTCTCAGGCGAAAAGCCTGGCCCACCCTAAAAACAAGCCTCGGGGTGAAACAAGAAGAAGTTATTCAGAAGGAAAGGCCATGGAGAAGGAGGAGGAGCAGGAGGAGGAGGAGGAGGAGGAGGAGGCGGAGGAATGGGAAAGGAGGACCACGACGGCCTGCAGCAACAGCCGCACGTCGCGGTCCCCTGCCTCGCACGGGCCGCCCGGGCCGGCCTCCGCGTAGTCGAGGGCACGCCTGGCAGGGGGCCCGGCGCGCGTCTCGGGGGCAGCTGTGCTCCGGCCGCCCCTCTCCCTTCCCCAGCGCGATGCTGCGCCTCCTCTCCTGCTTTTGTCCCTCCACCTCTCCCAACCCCCCAGTAGTTGTCCTCTGCCTTTTGCTCCTAAGCCTTCCTCCCTCTCATCTCTCTCGCCCTCGTCTTCTGCTCCTTTTCCTTTTCCTCCTCCTCCTCCTCCTCCTCCTCCTCCTCCCTCCACCTCTGCCTCCGCTTCCGCCTCCTCCTCCTCGCACTCCTCCTCCGCCTCCTCCTCCGCCTCCGCCTCCGCCTCCTCCTCCTTCCTCCTCCTCCTCCTCCTCCTCCTCCTCCTCCTCCTCCTCCTCCCTCATCCCCCTCCTCCTCCTCCTCCTCCTCCTCCCTCCTATCTCCGCCCCCTCCTCTTCATCCTCCTCCTCCTCTCCTCCTGTTCCTTGTCCTCCTCCTCCGCCTCCTCCTCCGCCTCCTCCTCCGCCTCCTCCTCCTTGTCCCCCTCCTCCTCCGCCTCCGCCTCCCCCTCCGCCTCCGCTTCCGCCGCCTCCTCCTCCTTCAGTTTGAAGGGGGCTGGGAGACCCAGCCAACAGCTTCGCCTCACGCGAAGCCAAGCTCCAGCTCGGCTGTACCGTAGTAGCGATCGTCCCAATGCAAGAGGGGAATCCATGTCAAGTAAACGGGGTTGCCTTTTAGTATCAGTATCAATAGCTATCGTGTGCCTCGCGGTGAGGCACAGTCAAATCTGGGCGACCGGCCGCTTTGAGCCAAGGCGGCCGCGGGCGCACGCTCGTTTCCACTCCTTACGCCCCCCAATTCGCTTTAGAATCGGGGGGGAGGGAGACGAAGCGTGCGTCCGCCATCCGCATCGCAGAAACAGTTCAGCCGTTAACCTATGTAAAAACAGGAAAAGAGGCAGGCCCAAAGTAGATGGACCCGCCAGCAAGTTGCCTCGCATATGTGTATATATATATATGTGTGTGTACATAAAATATACTCCTCAAGCGGTCTCAGAACTTCTTGTCTGGCCGGCCCGATATGGAGCGTCTTGTACGTCATGTTTGAAAGTCTGTATACCTCCCATGACTTGTAGGAGCATCTCTCTGTCAATGCCCCCCTTGGTTTGTCCATCCGCAGTCATGTCGCGGGTGTCACACCACTGCCCGGTATGGAGCGTCTTTGTACGTCATGTTTGAAGGTCTGTATACCTCCCATGACTTGTAGGAGCATCTCTCTCTCAATGCTCCCCTTGGTGTGTCCATCCGCAGTCATGTCGCGGGTGTCACACCACTGAATGCTATGCACGATTCCGCGTTCCATCATCTGTCGTATCCAACCTATGTGTCCTAAAAAGGTACACTCAGTCGGCTTCGTCAAGTCTTTGCCTGACAAGGCCTTAAAGACAGACTCAGCATCGATGGTCAAGGTGACCTCGATGCTTATGCCACCCAGCTCAGGTATGTGTTCCAACAGAGTGGGCGTGAGTGGCCCCGCGTGGAGCTCGTGCAGAGTCACAATCGTGGGATAGCAGTCCTCCAAATGATGGGCTGCTGCAAGTGTCTCTGCTGAGTAGCTTGAGCGGACTTGCAAGCGGCGAGACTTGCAGTGCGCATCAATCAAGTGAACGACAGGCTTGCCAGATGACGTGTTTCCACGTCGTAGCAGGTTTTTGCCCCGCGAATGCCATAGCCTTTGAAGTCGTCGCCAGCGTCTCCACTCAGGCGTCCATAGCCTGAGTCGCTATGTAAGTCGACCTCACCCGTAGGGTTCGTCGCCTGGTAGACGATCTTCTTCGGGCAGTCCTGTAGCTTTCTGGTGATCGCGTTCAGTGGTCGCACTTGAATACTGGTCGGTTCTTGGACACGCTGTAGAGATACAACATATACCATCAACAATATCTGGGTGATCAGTGCGCATGCCAGCGCGCATCTGGGACTGACGAACATATCTGCCACCATCTTGGTCGCTTGAGCGCCAGCGTCAGCGCCGGTCCATTCAGGCTGTTGTATAGGACGGAGCTGTTTAATATATTCATCTTGATCCAAAGTGACATTGCCGTCCTCATCCTTGGTGTATATCACAGCGCAGTTCGTGCATGTGTGTTTGTTGAGTTTACACATACCGCAGGTATCCTCAACACATTTGACATGCATGTCAATAGTGTCCTCAGCACCGGCGATGTTAATGTCATCAACATGCTTGGCCGTGAGCAGGTTGCTGCTCGTCTCGAACTCCTCGTCATAAGACGTAGGTCGGAGGCCGAATCCTCTGGTGGTTCTCCTGAGCTTAAGTGAGAAAGCCCGTGGGGCGCCCTTAGTGCCTGTGCCCGGTTTCAAGCACTGCAAACAGTGCTTCGACTCGTCGTAGTTCTCGAATCCCGGAAGAGCACGGAGCACAGTTGCCGACCCAGGCGGCAAGGTAAAGCACACCACGCGCTGATTTTCACCAGTTGCCTCAGCGAGTCCCCGATAGGCCAATCCCTTCAGGAAGGCCACGTTGATGTCGAGGGAAGCAATGATCCACTGCTTCTTGCACGCTGCCGTGCTGACAGGTAACCTCTGGCTTGGCCTTCCGGCCGTTCCCGAAAATGTTCCCACGTCGAAAACTGCAAGGCCCATGGGGCCTCGAAGGACCAAACGAAGTCGGATGGCACGTTCCATCTCACCCTTTTCGTTCTTAACGAATTTCCATGTGCATACATCTCTCGAAGTCATGATTTTTGACGCTTTGGCGATCTCCTGCATTTTGAGGCATTCATTGTCGAACCATGTCTTGAGCTCAATGCAAAGGGCCTTCGATACTTTCCCGGGGCTCGGCGGAATGTCAGCTTTGGCGAGGAGGTCGTCTTCCATGACGACCACAGCTCGCTTTGCAGCGGCAGTGACATATACTCGCATGGTGGTCACCCGGCAGGCGTCTAACAACATGAATTGCTGCTCGGACAAGACTACCCTTGACATTTCTGTCGTAAAGCACAGTTCAAAGTACCGACCGTTTTCGTCAGAGTCGAGTCCGTTGCTGTCGTCTTCGACCATGGTGCACAGGGGGGCGTAGCACGCCCCCTCGGCATCGGGATCGCGAGTGCGCCCCCACTTCGGCAGGTGTCCCCGCTGTTCATCAGCTACAGTGATCAGCACACTCTGATCAGGAACCATCTGTGTGGGCACGTTAAAGAGGTATCCTAGTGGAGTTGCCTCCAACAGTTCCTTTTCCTCTCGCATCTTCGCGTACCATACCTCCACGACATGTGACTCAAGATCATACTCCGATTCCTCGTAGATCGTAGACAGCCGTCCGTCATCATGTTCTGGTTCGGCTTCTGAAGCCTCTCTTGCGGCTCCTTCAGGTGTCGGCGCATCAGCCAAGTCCTCGAACTCTGACATGTCCTGATCAAAACCTGCTTCAGGTTTAGTGGACTTCAGGCATTGGATGACTCGTGAATGTGCTGATCCAGATATACCATGTATATCCAGAGCAGTACCATCTGCTTCATAGTAATGGAATCCTGGATTCACATCGTTGTCGTAATGGGCCAACGTGCAGCTGTCAGCATAAGTAACCGGGGGTCGTTTATGTATACTCTTGGCTAATCTCACCAAAACTACATTCTCGATGCGAAAGAAGTTTCTGATGAGATATTGTAGAGCCAAGTGTACCTTTGGAGATAGACGACTTGCCGTTGTCATCTGAAGCGTACCTTTCTTGGTCGGCACATAGCCAAGTGTCAGCGCAGGCCTTCCCGCTGACAGGCTAGCTACGAATGTCAACACTGTACGTAGTGCAGTGCTGTTGGAGCCAATCTCTCGGGCTATGAGTGCTTCAATATAGAGCGGGCGTCTTGCACCGCCGCAATGTACTTGAACATCTCGATTGCCTACTCGGATGATGACCTGACCCCTTTTGGGGCCATTCCTTGCAACTGGGAACGGGCCATTCCAGCCTCCCCAGTCATCTTTAGTAGTCGTAGGGCGATGGTAGTCAACCAAATCTCCTTCGTCATAAGAGTGCTGACCTGGAGTTATCGTCTTAGTGCGTAGAGCGCGATTGGTCTTAGCTACTGCCGTGGCCTGTGTGATCGCTTCCATACATACCCTGCGTATTTTCTGTTCACGAGAATGATATGATGTTTACGTCGGCTGCTCGTGGTCCAGAACAGGAAGGTCAGGGGGGCATTGCTGGTTGCCGTCCAGACAATGCGTTGCATGGACGCACCTCACCGTAGAAGGTGAATGCGCTGGCGGCGAACAAGGCTTCGTGCAGTAGTCTGGTGAATACAAGAAGTATGTCTAACCTATTGAGTTCAGCCTCCATGGCGTGAAGTAGAGGACGTAGGGTGCCAGTTCTGGCCTCGATCGTCGTAGCGTGCTGTCCACGCGCACGTATTCTAAGTTCAGTGCCTTTTGCCGTGAGGACTGCTTTCGCAGTGTCAATATTAAGAGCACCTTTTCCATCCTAGTAAAGTACCGTAGCTGGTCCAAACTGCATCCAGCACTGATGATATGCATCCAGGATACTAGTCATAGTTTGATCTGGTATTTTCCATCCCAGTAGCATATCGTATACAACGATCGATCATGCTAACCATATTGTGTTCTTTTTTGTAGAACATCAAATCACATTCCACTTCATCATTGAATGGCAAGGTGATGCAGTAGAGGGAATAAGTGTGTGTCCAGGTTTGCCCCAAGCTCCGCATTCACGGCGCGTGTCGCAGACGCCCTTGATGAGGTTGAGTCTAACACTGTCCAGACCTATTTTGCTTAAGATGAATCTCATCTTAGGCTCCTTCGCATGGGGCCAACGTAAGTGCAACTCTCGCAACTCGCGTGTTACCGCGCTGGGGTCAAGGCTTCGCAGAATGTGTAAGCTGATTTGTACATCGAACCGTGACCAATCTGGTAGTCGTGGTCGTGCGGCAGGATTCCCTGCTGTCGACCACGTCTGACCCTAACCTGTGGTAGTCGGAGGTGGTCATCCGAGCTACCAGCTCCACTTGAGGCAGGCTCACCTGCAGCAGGCTCAGCAGCATGTCTTCCAACAGTAGTGTCGTGAATGCTTGCGCCCGCGGTAGATCCAACTCTCAAGTCAGGTCTAGGTGCTCTCAGTCGCGCGTGTGCTGGCCCTGCTGGTGCCTCAGGTGGCGGCGCTGCTGCTTCGACAGGATCTGGCGGTGCAAGTCCTGCTGCCGGTCCGACGGGGGCCGGCGGGATCTGTCCATGATTGTCGGGAAACTTCCAAGGCTTGGCAAACTTGCATGCGCAGCGTGTTAGTGCATGCCCAAGTCTGTTCCCCCCGTAGTTCTTCGTACAACTCGAACACTCCCAATGATAGTCACCCTTATCGCACCATCTGCAATGTCTCGAATCTCTATCATGAGATGGAGAGCGCATGTTAACGTGATCCGCGCAGGCAGGACAGAAAAGCCCTCCCGGCGGTGGTTTCGCAACCGAGCCATCAGGTTGTCGGGGGAGACTCGGGTCGTCCAAATCGCACCCCCATGCGTTGGTCGCCGACACGGTGGACGAATATGGGTAACCATGGAAAGGATCACGAGTTGTCTGGAAGGGACCGCGTGCGATCTGAACAGATTCAACAACAAGCTACTGCATCTTTGGCGCATATTGTGCAGCCATGGGCAGTTCCTTATTGCACACCGACGCATGGCGATGATGACCATTGCACCGCTTTCGCTCAAACGGGAAAAATAATAAGCGATGGTTGGCCATGATCTCAATCGGTTTTCGTATCAGTACCCCATGGGAATCACGTAGACCTAGAGTACATTGATCCATATGTACCTTGCAAGTGCCCTTGCTGTAGGCCAACGTAGTCCATGGCGGTATCTGATCCACCCAAGTCCCAACTGGTTGTTCTCTTAAACAGAATCGTCGAATATGATTTTGGCGTACGGCTACCTTCCCACAGAACTTGATGTGTGGTAGATCATCTTTCTGGTGTTAATGCCAGATGTCGTAGTATGACAACTCTAACGAAGCAAACGTCTAAATAGTGCACCACAGCGTCTTGAACCTCCTTGTTTCCGAGGTCAGCGAAGGTACGTTTGTCGAGGTTTCCCCGCGAAGGCAGACCTCGGCTGAATGCCAGCTGGGAGATGCCTCCAATTCCCCCACATAGTTCTAACATACCTACCTTGTTGTGTCGTCCATAGTACAAGGTGGGGATTGTGGAGAATACATCTGCATAGGATTCAGCAGGTTGCCCTGCAGGTAGAGCGATGAAGGTATCCTCCTCGCCGTTACTATCCGTGTCGGAATCCAAAGGTACGTCGGTGTAGTACGCGCTACACCCGAGTCCTTTAAGGTCGTCTCCACAATCGTCGTTGCCTACTTCGACTATTGTTGGTATCTTGCGCGGTTTGATGCCAGCTTATTCGTCTGCTTTCTGTTGTTCTTTTTGTTTAATTCTGGCATCTGTTGGTAATGCTGCCTGTTGTTTTGTTTCTGGTAAGCTAAGAGTCGGAAATTCTAGAATAGAGGGTAGCACGCTGCCGCGCTCAATCGAAGGGGGAGGGAGACGATCGTCATTGATGATCGCCACTCGCCGTGGGCGTGGTCGTGAGCTGCCGTCTCCCAGAAGGGTTGGTTCCGGCTGCTCCCACTATAGCCGAGTACGGACGCTAGCAACTCCATCTGATGGTAATGGTGCGTTATAGTTGTACCCAGTCGGCTGGTCATGGATCTTGATGTCCTGGATGATCACGTTGTCGCCCAGGTTCGTAGCCACCTTTCTCACAACATGGTCCCATCCAGGGCCATTCTTAGGAGACTGAACGTAAGTTCGAACTCCTTTATCAACACGAGTATGGATACTCAGATGTACAGCACTTGTATGGTTTGTGTTTTATGTATCCCCATTTGATCGATCAACCTTGCGGTCATGATCGCTAGTGTCTTATTCCGCCATTCAGCTTTCTGAGCACTTTGTCCTTACCAGTCCAGAATATGCTCAGTGGGATCTGCAGGTTGCCGTGCTATGTTGCATACGCATCTCCATACATTGGTGAGGATGCGCGTGCACGTAGTAGCCACTTGCAGATATGATCCGCTGGGCAACTTGTTCGCGCGGTCGCACTTAAGGCCGAAGTGGCAGAAACGCATGCGCACGACTTGTAAATTAAGATCTTCAATAACATATCGCACGGAACCTTGTCCCCATAAATATCATGGTGGCCCCACAAGTACAATGGCCATACGTAGAGCCCGAGCCTTTGACATCATATTTTGGATACGCTGGTAGTGTGGCCCTGCCCTCTTGCCAGGCAGCCTCACATGCCAGTCGGCAGGTGTTACAACCAGCAACAGGTGGCAATCGCCCGAAAGTTGCGCAAAAAAATACAGTGCACCAGTGGAGGTCATCACCTCCGCATGTGCGATACGATCGCACATATCCACTGGCTCGGAGTTCAGCGCAAGCTGCCCGTATATCCTCAAAAACGAATGCACGAGAATGATAATGATGCGACAATCCTTCTTTTTCTGCAGCGGCCACACTGCTGGGTCCACTGCTGCTCGCGGCAGCCGCGCAGCCGGGCTCGCCGCGGCCCCTGGCGCGCACGGCCGGCGACTGGGAAAAGAGCGCAGGTTCCCCTGCGCTTGCTGACAGCACCTGAGTGCCCGGCCCGCCCCTGCAAGCGCGAGCGGCCGCGGCGCGCGCCTGCCCCCGTCACTCGTTTGGCGATGGGGGCGCCCAAATACCAGTGCCATGCTGCGCTGCAGAACTGCCGCTTGAAGTAAACATATCAAAATTCTCAGCAACATCATCAGCTTCCGCAGGTGCCCCTGCCTGCGCATCAGAAGGCGGCACCTTCATTTCCTCATCGTGGATGGCCTGATATATCTTCGCCTGCAAACTGCGGAGTGCGATGCCCTTGTCGGCCGAGGTAGGGGTAGCCCCAAAGGACATATTCCTGCGATGTCAAATCCTCAAGGTGTTATTCACCAAAGACTGGACCGTGAAAGCGAACGTCACCTTATTAACAACAAAAAGCTGGTGCCCTTCGTATCTTGCGACATCATGCATGCATGGGCATCGCACGCAGCAGGTGCCCCTGCAGTTGGCTCTGGGTCTGAAGCATCCTTGACGAGTAGCGGGGCTCATTCTTCGCACTGAGGATTGGCCGTGATAGTAAAGGACATCGACCCTTGATCCTCCGTGGCCGTCTCGTACTCGTCGGCTTCGAGTGCCAGATGCCCGGTGTAGAACCCTGGCACCCTTTCCGAGTAGAACATTGTGCATCTCCATTCGAGGGATGATCATCCTCTCGCGCCCCTGCTCAAGGATCACGATGGTCCTCATGTTGGACATGCTCCACAGACCCAGGATAGCAGGGAGGTTCTCTCCAGAGACCTCAACCACATTTGCTGAGTACGTATCAAGTCTCGGCACAGCAGGTTGCCCCGCGGAATCTCCCCTGTCTTTGCGCGCGATCTTGCAATGCAGGGATTTATCACACATCGCGGCGCCATGCCCCCCTCCCGACACAGTCTCTTTGTGAAATTATACAGTTTAATAGCGTGCCCGTGGGAACGTGATACCTGCTCGAAATCCTGTGCCGTCTTAAATCCAACGATATGAATATATTACTGCCAATATCCAGAAGAATAGTCAACAGACCATTGATCATAGTCCCACTGTTGGCTGCCAAAGCTAACTCATGACGTTCGCCAAATATTCCAGGAACTTCGGATACTGTCGCACCATGTAGGCCTTTGCGGCGCCTTTGGTCCAACACCCAATCGTTTCCTGACGAAGATGGAAATACATTCGTACACCCACGAGCTTCTTCATCTTCCGTAATAAGGTTCTTTTCAAATGTCCAAGCTGCGGGGTATTCGTCATGCGTATATGGGTGCGACGTGGAAGCAGTGGGTAGATTTAGAAACGCATCTTCTTACGCGTGCATGCTCATCTGGCCATCGGTATTTACCATAAGTACCGTGGGCAGCATGTCGCGTTCAGATATCCCACTGTTGCCGCTGCGCATGCTTGCCGGGCTCTCAGTTCTGCGCTGACTGCGTGAACGAAGGTCTCGCCCATATGGCATGTATGCGTGCGAAGACTGAAGCCTTTGGGCGCTCCTGTCAGTAGCCCTTTCCATGCGCCTCAACCATGTATCATTCACTGGTACCGAAGGTGGAGCCGATCGGGCAGGCGCCCCTGCGTTGCCGTCGGTCTCTGCTACCAGTGGAACAGGCGCGTCAATAGCAGGTGTCCCTGCGAGTGTAGCTGCCTCCGTTACTAGCCCCGCGTTGACCAATGATGCAGGTACTGGTGCTGGTCATCATGGCTGTGGCGCGGTTGAGCTCTGGTCTTCACGGAGGTCCCGGAGCTCGTTCGCCCTCTGGAAAATATCTTCATGACGATCATGTGCTTCTAGATCTCCAGCAAGGGCGTAGTGGAACTAGGCAGTCATGAGGCCAACACCCATGCAAATGGCACAGGGAGCCTCACTCGCGGAACCTTCCATGTTACCAGCCAACTGCCTATCCACATGAGCGTGTACCCCACGATCCCAGCATTGCGCGTGGAATATGTCGCCGCACTGGAGACGCCAGATCTTGTCGCCATTCATGAACAGGTCCAGGCATATGGCACACTTAGTGAAATCGCCGTCACTGGTGATGGGCGGTGTTGCCGCTGGCCTGATGCGCATCTGACGTTCCAGGGTGGATTCACCAGCTTCGAATCGAATAAGTGAGAATGTCGGCAGCTGCATTGATGCAGCCACGGCTGAACTGCTCGCAGGTGCCCCTGCTGTATTGCGGTTAGCAGGTTGCCCTGCGCGGCTCAGCATTCTGTTGGCCTGGCGATCTTGATGTCGGCGCTGCCGTGCGGCCTGCATGGCCAAGTTGGCTTGCTGCGCCTCCTGTGTGGCCAGGATCTCGTGGCGCATCTCTCCCATGGTCGGCGGCAGCACTAGGCCTGGAGTCTGCTGCTGCACATCTTGATCCATGGGGGGGGCCAGGTAACCATAGTGAGATATCTGCCCTGGCACACCTGATGCATATCCTGAGCCGCGCGCCAACTGAGACCGGTAGAAATCGTCGGCCGTCGCCCGAACACATGGATTTTAAGGCTGTGTTCCCGCCCGAGCAATTCCACTCACCTGTGCATGATCATCAAGAAAAAGACAATGATCCATTGGCGATGCCGCTGGAAGATCAACAACCGTTGGATCGTAAGTCGGGTGGCTGAAGAATGCTGGCACGCAACCAAACCGATTGGGGTCGTCTGGTGAAGGATTTGAATCCGGAACATACTCCCACGGCGGCGTCCAGTTGGCACTAGAGAGGTCGATGCCATCCCTCCGCGTGCTCTGAGCGGCCTCACGCATCTGCCGATGCATCCACTCCTGCTGACCAACTAAACTTCTCTGCATGGCTTATTGGTCTGGAGTAGCAGGTTACCCCGCAATTGGACGTGGCGATGCAAATGGCGATGTTGCCTGTAGAGCCTGGTAGAGCTGCGGATCCATACAAATACTTTGGAGTCTCGCCTTCAGGCTGTTGTTGCTCCCAGCACCCTGTGGAGTACCATATGGTGCAGTAGCTCTGCTCATAGGAAGCAGGTTGCCCTGCAGGCGCTGGTAGCTGTTGAACCTGGGCACGCCGCGGATCGTTAGCGTATGACGTATCAGTAGTTGTAATACCATGTGGCGTAATACCCGTCACATCAGCGCTCGGAGCCTGTATCCATGATCCATCAGATCCCCCTGCAGGTGCCCCACATGGCATGCGTTCATCATGAGCACATGTGAAAATACAACCGGGAGCGGATCGGGACACCTCAAGTTGCATGGGGTATCTGGAAGACACAACATCCTCAAACATGATGCATCATTGCGAGTCCCGTGCATATCATCAACTCTAGAACTCGTGCACGGCTGGTTGTCGCCCTTCAGATATAAGGGATTTACCCGTACCTGCCGCGCGCGACTGCGCCGACAAGTGCGATTTGGCAAGATCCCGATCAACTGGGCGATGTGAGCGGGAGGGATCCTGTCATTGCGGCCTGCTGTCATGACGATGTCGTTCGCCGAGCGCCATGCTGGAATATTGTCCCGAATCAAGTTCTTCAAGCTAGTCATGATCAGGACCTCGGAATCCATGCGTAAACCAGATTGGATTCTGTTGTCGCCAGGAAGGTATGGGCATCCATGTACAAACTGTCTGCCCCTCTTTTCACTGGTGTCGTCGGCGCGACAGGATGAACCAATGCTGAGAATACTTGGTAGTATCCCCCATTGAGTTCCATGAATGAAATACCGAGTAGCCCCAGGTGCTGTTAGGTCAGTGATCCTCATATATAAAGATTCAGGGCACCCGATACCAATGCCGCTGTGGCCGCTGGCCGGGCGGATGAAGTAGGCGCCGTAATTCATATCGGAATACCTCATCTTCTTCATATGCAGCCTGTTCTTTTTCATTCCGGACTCACCTATCGCGCCGATGAGCCCCAAGACAGCATAGACCTGATACGGCCAGTGACGATGTTCAAGCAGGCGGCGCACCGCGTCGAGATGCTCGGGGCGGTACTTTTCGCATCCTTCAGCAGGCCATGTATGGAGTAGCTGCGAGAAGTCTGCCCAACCGTCGTCCTCGTCATAGGTCGCAACTTCGCGAATGAATCCGTCTGACAAGTGACCCTGGTGAAATGGTTTGTGACGGAGGGCTGTTGTCAGCCACTCAGACATCTCACGTTGTTCTCCACGCTGGAACCTCGGCCTGCGAACATTGTCCGTGCTGAAGGCGTTCTTCAAATATTCCTTCTCTGACTCCAACGTGAGGGCGGGGCGCCTCCGCAGGATGTTGCGCGCTGCTTGGCGCGCGCGCGCCGTCGTCAGCATGGGCAGCAGCGTCCACGATGTTGCGCTGCACAACCATGCGGCGATCAGCTCCATAATCATTTCGCGGATGATATGCTGGATTGATTGATCTTCACGCGGCTGCCTGTGCGCATCCTGTCCCAGCATTCCTTGCATCCCGGCGGCGCCTCCAGCGCAGGGGCAGGTTGCCCCGCTGGACTGCCGGCAGGTTGCCCCGCAGAACTCTGAGCAGGTTGCCCCGCAGAACGTGGGGCAGCCTTTGGCGCTGGCGCTGCAAACGTTGCTGCGCTCGCAGCCGATGCGGCCGCGCCAGACCCTCTGGGCGCCCTTGGAGTTCCTTGCGGGGCACTGATGTCGAAGTCGTGGTGTTTCTTCTCCTCGGTGTTGTAGGGCTCGATATCCTTGTCCCTGGGCACTGCTCCTGGTACCTTTGGTGTAGTTGCAAGGAGCTTCTCAGTATGCCGCGTGGAAGACGCATCCCTTGTTCTTGCTTCCAAAGTGGGCGCCCCCCCCTGACCTGTGCGCCAGACCAGGTGTAGGACCGCGACGTGGCACAAGATCCCTTGGAGTGGGCTTGCTGGTGTCCTGGAATCCGGCTGCTACGGCGGCCACTGCTGGCCCCCTAGATCGCTGTCGATCAGCGCGTTGTTCAGCAGGTTGCCCCGCATATCTCTTGCTGCCCCCAGGGTTAGGATCATCGCCCGGGCTCTCGCGCATCTTCTTCTTGGGCTCATTGAGCCAGAATCAGGATCGGAAGACGAAGGAAGTTCGATCGTTTCTGGCTCCGGCTTGGGCGCTGCCTTCGCCGTAGATCCTGCCAGCGCCCCAGAAGAACACCGCCGATAACGCTTTACGGGGCCCCGGTCAGGATTCAGACCTTCACCGCCTGGCCTCCTGAGAGCCATAGTCTTAAACGGTACTTTCTTCTTTCCATCGAGTAAGTACTTATCTTCGCCACGCCTTGCGGCTATGTAAGTAGCGACCCAACCCGCACCTTGAGCACGGTAAGCGATCCGCCTGCCAGGAGAGAGCTCCGCGTCTCCAGCGACAACGTAATAGGGGCCGATCGGAGTATCAGCGTCGCACGCAATGTCCGTGATAACCGAATCACTAGACTCACCGTCGCCAAGGGCGGCTTCCGTAGGATTAATTTCTTCAGCCATTTCAGCATCTTCATCATCAACTTCATAGACGTATGGTTGGCTCTCTTCTTCTGGTTCCCCTGCATGCCAATCACGATTGAACTGCATCAGATAGAAAGTAGGTGTCAAGTTATTCCAAATCGCATTTGTTTGTTCAATGTCTGTAACTGTGGCAGGGAGGTAATCTTGTTGTTCCGTCAGCCGCTCGTCGCATGGCGTTTTGTTAGGCTTAGCACAATAGCCCCGACCATCTCCACGTGACCAAACCCACAGCGTTCTTCTGACATTCGGACTTCTTGATTGGCGTCTCATGGGACAGCCAATCCTGTGATCGGCATAGCTGGGGCATGTGCAGCAAACGCTGCGGTCACGCTTCCGATCCTCGAATGGCCTTTGTGATCACGCGCGATCGTCTCTTCCTGCGCTTTAGCATGTCCCTTCGTCAAACGAATGATAGTGCCAGCATCGTTTCGTTAGGTTGGCGAAAAGAATACTAGTGTCGAATTCCATGTTGGGCCCAACCTTCGTTCAACCAGTATTCCATCGTCTCTGCAGGTATATACTGACGAGCCAATCCAGGTTCGTTGAAGCCTTTCAACGCTGTAATTGGCTTTCTGGATATTCTTCTCCTCGATGCTGATCGTCTTCAGGCGGGTTCCCCCGCGCGCGTTCCCCCCCCGGGGGAGCGCGCGCTCTCGGCGCCTTCCCTGGCGGGCCCCTTGGGGCCCCCACCCAAGGAGGACGCGGGCGCTGAGTGCCGCTCGCACCCTATCCGGCGAGAAACTGGGAGCTCGACCGCGACGCAACGCACGGTCAACATCTCCCTGTCCGTCCTCGTCATCCATTGGTGAAAAGCTTGGATCGTCGCGATAGTTCTTCTTCCTTATGAAAGGGCGCGCGGCTTGGCGATCGCCTAAGACTGCTGGCGGACCAACCTGGCGCACCAGAAGTATATTGAAATTCTCCATTATGTCCAAGCTCATATCGAATACGTTCAGATAGGTCACCAGCGTCGCGCGGGTTTCCCCGCAATGGATCACCATCGGTCAATTCCGCGTCTGTCGGATTTCCAATCACCCGAGGATGCAGCATGGCATGTGCTTCTTCACCCTGTGCGAAATTGTAGAATCAGAGTCCGCGGGCGCCCCCGCCATTCCAAAATCACCTTCGACGGGCGCGTGGAAGTTCTCGACCAACTCAATATCTGCAGGTTGCCCCGCGATGGGCGCACCCAGACACTCTGCCAAATCGATATCGCCGTGGCCAGTGAACACCTCCTCGAACAGCTCGTCGCCGTAATTGTCGAGGTTCATACTGGCGCATAAACACCTGGCAAAAATGAAACGAATGACTGTGGCTGGGCCGTCACCAGGGTTGGCCAACAGCGACCCCCAGTCGACGCACTGTATATCGGAATCCGTTGGAGCCAAATGAATTGACGTACCTATGCCCCTTCCATCGCCTCGGGGGCATTCGCGTCGGAAATGTTGTGTCCTGTGGCATATGTCGCACTCCATGGTTTTACCGCTGGCATCATTTGGATTTCCTTGTCGTCGTTTATCTTTCCCTGATGCGTGCCTGCGGTTCTCGCCGTCACCTAAAACATGTTTTCGTACTGGGGCCCAGTGAGAGATGCTAGGAATGCTAATTTGCCTCCGCCGTGTAGTCGCCGACGCCCACCTTTGCCTTTACTTCGACCCTTGCCATGTCCTTCAAGTGTCCGCCGCGCCATGCGCCTCACCCTTCTGACTGGTTTCTTCATGAATCTCCGCCAACGACGCTTGTGTTTTTGATAGCCCAAAAATAACCGCTGAGCTTGCTGCTCTTCGGTAAGGTCTGTAACCATAGAGTAATCCAACGCGTTAGCTTCACCATCAGAAGACGCATCGGCATCGGTGCCGGAGTCGAAGTCGGACTCGGCGGGTTGCCCCGCAGAGCCCATTCGGGCCATAGCTTGTACAGGGGAGACCGCGCCGGGTGATCCCCTAGATCTGGCCCAGGGGTCTTGAAGCCCCGAGGCCGTTCCGCCATTCTGAGCCAACAACGTGGTGGTCTCAGTCGGCGGCATATCTCGTTCCAAACGTTGTTAGCAGGTTGCCCTGCGCTGCCTCTGTATGGAAGGTCTCGGTTCGGTGACCGCGACTAACAATACAACCAATGATGCCAGGGGCCCTCTCAGCTATGTGAGCATAAAACCTCATACGTTCGAGGAGAGCATCAAATTGTGCTTGGCCCCTCGGCATACGGTGGTTCAAAGGCTGCAGGAGTTGCTGTGCCCGCGACGTCCCCACTCCCAGAACTCTGAATAATATTACTGATAATGTATGGAAGTTGGGGATGTTGGAGCCGGCGGTTTCAGCTTCGTAACGGGCTATCTCGAACCGTGCTAACGCCTGGTCGATTCGTTCTCCCGCATGGACACGCAAGTCAATGAGACCCGTGCCAGAGTTAAGTTGGCGTTCCTCTTCCAGCTTCTGGAACTTCGTACTCAAGAGGAACATATTGTAGGTGACGCCGTCGGTGTGGCGACCACCTATGTTGACACCAAAATTGATGACAGCTGGGGGGATAATCATGGCTATCGTCCGTGCGAACCCTCCAAGACCGCGCTGTAGTGCAGCGGCCTGTTGGGAGGGTGTCATGTTGCCTGTGGTCACGTTGATCCAGGCGTGTACCTCGCGGACGAACTCGCGAAATGGTACCTGGCCAGCGGGATCCCAGCGGGGGCCAGGTCGTTCTAGTGTCGTCACCGCCCCGCATATGTCCCACCGCACATCCAAGAGCGACCCATACGAGCCCAAAAATAGTGACCCCAATCAGATGGCCTCGTAGGTCGTAGTCGGATATATTCGGTGGAGACTTGTGTTTTGTCATCGTAAGTCTGCGCGGGGTCAGAGGCGGCAGTATACCGTGTCGCATGTTTCCATGCACTATGTCTTCGAAGAAAGTTCCAATTAGAGTAGGTGGGTGGACTTCAGGAGTGTAATAGCGCAGGGATGTAGAATATGAGTAAGAGACCTCCGTTGGAACAGAGGTGTCGCTGCAAGTTTCCATGCGGTACTGCGTATCTGTGTACACTCCTCCGCGCAATGCCACTGCACCCTGATGTTCCACCGCATCAGTAGTCCACCAGGTAGTGCCGTGGATGGTGAGGAGTAGAGCTAGAGCTGACCACCGTAGGCCAGCTCCGCTACCAAGCTCGGGGTTGCTTTTTTAGTATCAATAGCGATAGTGTGCCTCGCGGTGAGGCACAGTGAAATCTGAACGGCCGGCCGCTTTGAGCCAAGGCGGCCGCGGGCGCACGCACGTTTCCACTCCTTACGTCCCCCAGTTCGCTTTAAGAGTCCTCGTCCTCCTCCTGCTCCGCCTCCGCCTCCGTTTCCGCCTCCGCCTCCTCCCCCTTCTGGCATCATCCTGTCCTACGCATTTGTCTCTTCTCCTGCTCCTCCGCGTGCGGCCTTCCTCGCGCATGTTCAAAGCAGCGGGGCTTACAAGAAACTGACTTTCTTGTTAACGAAGCGCTCGTAGGCCACATGCAAATTGGTGGTCAAAAATCTACACAGTGGAGACCAGTCCACAAGAAACACACTACAAGTAACCCAGCCGTGAGACCCCAGGACGTCCATTGGTTTTTGGTGTGGGAACGTCACGCTGTCCATCGCAAAACCATCGAAACCCAAGAAACCCAAGGCACCCTGGAGGCAAACCGGGCGTTTCTTGGCATGAGCCTCCACTGTACGTTGGAGCTTGTAAAGAGATTACTCATGTTCCACAGGGAGAGAGACCACGGGCTACTCCAGCCAGTGGAGGCCACCTGCGGCTTTGAACGTAGGAATTTTGGCGTTGTCATGAAGTGTCTGCAGATGCGTCGGCCTTGGGGGCGGAAAGAAGCACGTGCCTCAGAAGCGATCTGGTCTGCCCAGTTGAACCACACTATTTCTCACGTGTGAAAAACAGTTTTTACTCTCTTGAAGTAATGGTGCTGAACTTGTCGTATGTCTACGATGCATATGGTACGCGCCTCACCGCAGCGTTCGAGGCAACAACAATAACTGCACGGCTCCTGGTATATCCGGTGTCGGAGCATGGCCTTTGATTGCTAAAGGCCTCCTCCACCGCGACTGGACGGCGCCCTCTGTTTCTTTCTCGTCCTACACATCAGTTTTTCGCACACATCTACAGCTACACACAGCAAAACTGCACCTTGTTGCGGGGGCCACGGGTGGCAATCATAACTGGATTTGGCGCGTCGGTCGGCCTGGGTGGACGAACGCCGCCTCACGACCTACGATGGAAGGCGATGGTCGCGCCGACGAACGTTGCGTGCCAAGCGTGGAAGCGATCACCATATTTCACGGCGAGGCTTGGCGGCAGCCGCAAGAACATTCATGTCGCGAACAAGCGCTTCACCCTCGGACGGGGAATCCGGCACGAAGAAAAACTCGAACGCGCGGGGGATCGGATCGCGGACTTGCTGCTGGTGCACAGGCGGGGGAGGGAAGCGGGGTGCGCGAAGTCGAGGCCCCCCAGGCATACGGCTGGCTCCGCTGAGCCAGGGGATGTGGGATGTCGGTGGGAAGCGGCCCAGGGGGCGGAGCCTCGGCGATGGGCAGCGCGGGCCGCCAATGCTTCGCGAAAAGAGGACACGCACAAAACGGCACTTAGCGGCCGGGGCGCGGTACACGTTGGGAGCGCGAGTGGCGGCACCCGACATGCACCCTATCCCGCTGGCTAGGTGTAGTTATATAAGTGCTCCGTTTTGTGAGGATGTCTCCGGCGAAACCAGCACGTACAAAACTATACCTAGTGCCTGGCTAAGTGTAGTTCTGGACGTGCTGGATGTCTCGCGCGGGGCGAGCACGTACAGACCGGCACCTAGCGAAAGGGACGGGGTACAGGTCGGGTGCGTCGTTGCGCCCCGCGCGCAGAGTCAGGAAGGCAAGGGCCGCTGAACCCCCTGCCAGCCTCCGGGCGGAGGTGTCTGAACGTCCCAGGGCTATCCGAAGAAATTCCAACTGCGGCCTCCGCCCACATCGCTCCTCCTATTAGAACATCTCGCCTGGTCACAATGTTCCCCATTCCCGCCCGCTGCTTTGCCCTCCCCTTCCCCCGTTATTCCTCTACCTGCCGCCCTCCAATCCCCTGAGCGTTTCCCAATTGCCCCTGGCCCCTGCGCGGCGGCAAACGCCCGCGCCCCCCCGCAGCTGAAAGACTCACCTTGAGCTCATCCTCCAATCCACTCGCGCGGCGCAAGTCTTGAGTCCACACTGACACTGGCAAGCGACGTCGAAGCCCAGGCAAATCCGACAGGCGCGATCGGCCCCCGCGAATGGCGGGCGAACCAATACGTAAGACGATGTCGGAAAAGTAAGTTTGGAATTTGGGGATCCGCGCAAGAAGCTAATCCACTCGCCCAAAGTGTAGTTCTGTGCCTGTCCGAGCTTTCTTCCTCCGCCTCATCGTGATCCTGTTTCTCTCCCCCCTGCTCATCCTCTCATCATATTTACAACCAGCAGCAGCATCCGCGGCGGCAACAGAAACATCACCATTGTCATCGCCATCGTTGTAATCATCATTCTGATCGTAATCACATGAACTGCCAGCAGCACCGCTACCGTCAAACTCAACACTTCCAGCCCGCTCTTCCTCTCGCCCATCGCCCCCCTTCATCCCTCCTCCTCCGCATGCTCTCCTCCCCCCCGCATCACCCTCGCATTGTTATTCCCTGTCCCTGTTTCGCCACGTCCCGCTCCTCATCCTGCTCGTTTCATCATTAGCATCATCATCATCAGCAGCATCAGCATCATCATCAGCATCAGCATCATCAGCAGCAGCAGCAACTTCACCATCACCACCATCATCGATGTCGTCGTCCTCGTCATCGTCACCAGCGTCAGCATTACTATTTGCATCAACAGCATGACCAACATCCGCCACCATGCCGCTGGGCACGGAGAGTGGGCGTGTCTTCAGGTCATTTGCCTAATCCCAGGAGCCCCGGCCCTCAGTCCTGAGGAGTGCGTCCAGGGGCCCTGACCCCAACTTCCGAAATTTCAGAGGGCTTAGCGCGTGCTCCCTTGGCGTTGGGAAGTGGTGGAGCGTGATCTGTTTCGGCCCAAGAGGGCCCCAAGACGGCCAAGAGGGCCCCAAGACGGTCCAAGAGGCACCCAGGACGGCCCAAGAGGGCCCCAAGACGGCCCAAAAAGGAGCCCAAGAGAGGGAACACGAACCGACAATCCGAGCCTTCCGCCCCAAGAGGCCCTAGGAGGCCCCCAGAGGCGCTCAGGAGGCCCTCAGAGGCCCCCACGAGGCCCCCAAGAAGCTCCAAGAGGCACCCAGACGGCCCAAAAGAGGTCGAAAGAGGCCCCAGCACAGCCCCCAAGAGACCCTAGAACGGCCCCCAAGAGGCATCAAAATTGCATCCAAGAGCCCATCTGAGAAGCTTCCCACGAGATCCCAACAAACATCCAATAGGCTTCATACCCACAACCCTGGCACGGTGGCGGGATGGGCAAACGGCTGTTCGACACTCGTCCTCCTCCTCCTCCTCCTCCTCCTCCTCCACCTCCTCCTGCTCCTTCTCCTGTTCCTCCTCCTCCTCCGCCTCTTCCTCATCCGCCTCCTCCTCCTCCTCATCATCATCAGCATCATCAGCATCAGCATCAGCATCAGCATCATCATCATCATCATCATCATCATCATCATCATCATCATCATCATCATCATCAGCATCATCATCATCATCATCAGCATTATTATCAGCAGCATCGTCATCATCGTCATCAACAACATCATCATCATCACCATCATCAGCATAATCAGCAGCATCATCATCAGCATCAGTAGCAACACGAACATCAACATAATCATCATCCGAATCCTCAGCCTCATGGTTTCGAGGCAATAGCGGGGGCCTGCGGTTTCAAGGATTATTGTTAAGGATGCGTTTCTCTCTCTCTCTCTCTCTCTCCCTCTCTCGCTCACTCTCTCTTTCTATCTTTCTCTACACCTCCCCTCCCTTTCTCCCTCGATCTCGCTTGCCCCCCCCCTCGCTTTCTCTCTACCTCGTCTCTCTGTACCCCCTCTGGAGGACGCTCAGATGGATGTGGTTCCCGTTTGTCTGTGTGGCTGCAGGGAGATCCATATATTCACCGTGGGGGGGGCTAACACAACTATTCCCGTTGTGTGCGTGGGGATACAACTTGGTTCCTTATGTGGCAGAGGGGGGATCTGGACCCTTGGGGAAAACCCCAAGAACAAGAAAAAACAAAAAAAAACTCGTCATCCCGAATCCACTGTTCCCGTTGCTGCTGGCCCCGAAAAACACGGGGCCAGTGGATTCGGGAGGGCGAAATGTGTTTGCTCCTGGGGTCTGCCCCCCAGCGCCAGACCCCGTCCCACCTCCGTCACAGAAAGAGCTGTTGTGTACCCGAATCCCTTAGTACACATACTTTATTAAGCATTACTTACAACGGAGGCCGTACAAAGGACCTCCACCAAGGACACCTTAGTAAGGGTTCCTCTCTAAGAGTCCCTTAGGTAAGACTTCTTACCATGGATTCCCGAATAAGCATTCCTTAACTCAGGGAAGTCACGATTCACTGACAAGGACTCCTCGGTAAAAGGATCACTGGTAAGGGGACCTTACTCAGGGTTCTCCACGAAGCACCCCTTACCTTCAAACGGATTACTGACTGAGGATGTAGTGCGAACTATTCTTTATTGAAGGTCCCTTCATGAGAAATCCTGATTCTGGATTCTGAACGAAGGATGTCCCACCCTGGCCTCCTTCAAAAGAGCCCTTTTTCTAAGGATTCCCTACGGAAGAGCCCTTCCTACAGAGGCGCCACTAAAGAATACTTACTTAAGGATCCCTGGCCCGGATTCGGCGTTAATTCGTTATTGCAGGTTCCGTATCAAGGGTCCCATACTAAGAAATCCTTATAACAGATTCCTTATGAAGGATTCACCTTGCGGGCCCGTGATCAAGACATCCTCAACAAAAGGGTCCTTCGCAAGGGCTCCTTACTCAGGAGCGATATTGAGGGCCCCTGAC
The DNA here is from genome assembly GCA_963575745.1 of Prorocentrum cordatum. Taxonomy (NCBI): domain Eukaryota; class Dinophyceae; order Prorocentrales; family Prorocentraceae; genus Prorocentrum; species Prorocentrum cordatum. The sequence goes on from CAUYUJ010014924.1 coordinate 202,146, forward strand.
TAAGGATTCCTGCACAGGGGAATCCTCAGTGGTAGCTCCAAAAGAAGAGTACGTTACTTCGGATTCCTGACTGGTGGATTCTTAATACGGATTTCTTACCAAAGGTCCCTGAGTCAGGACTAACTGTCAAGGATTTCTTAGTCAGGCTTCCCTAGACAGGAGATCTTACTCAGGGTTCCGTACTAAGAACTCCTTCAGCAGGATTCCTTACTGAGGATTCCCTATGAAGGAGCTCTGTTTCAGGGTTCCTCAGTGGGAACTTATGATTGATGGGAGTTTACGACGAAAACAGGGTGCGAGCCACGGGAGGAGCACTTAAATTAACAAAAAATAGGTGCACCGGAGGAGGGGGATCAACAGAAATCATAAGTTTGATCTAAGATCACAACATCATCTGCATCATCAACAGCAGCAGCATCTGCATCATCATCATCAAACCATCAACATCACCATACTCATTATCAGTATCATCTTCACCATCATCATCATCATCATCATCATCATCATCATCATCATCATCATCATCATCATCATCATCATCATCATCATCATCATCATCATACACATCATCATCTACATGATGCTCTTCATCGTCATCATCATTATCATCGTCGCCATCCTCGTCATAATCCTCATCATCATCGTCATCATAATCATAATCATCATCACCAGCAGCATCATCATCGTCATCAACATCATTATTATCATCATCGTCAACATCATCATCTTCCTCCTTATTGGTGCGATTCCGCCTCATGCTCCTCCTCCTCCTCCGCGTCTCCTTCCTCTGCCACCTCCCTCCTCGTCCCTCCTCCTCCTCTTCCCATTCCTCCTCCTCTTTCCCCTCCCCTCCCACATCATCCACTTGACCCTGTGGTGCGGCCTCCCTCCCCGCCGCCGTAGGCGCAGAAGCACGACGACGACGACGAGCAGCAGCAGCAGGAGCAGGAGCAGCAGCAGGACCTGGAGCAGGAGAAGACGCGGGAGCAGAAGAGACAGGGTCAGGAGCAGGAGAGGCGCGAGCAGAATGGGCAAGGGGAAGCGGAGATCTGCCCCCTCCCCCTCCCCCCTCCTCCTCCAAAGCCTCAAGTCTCTGCTGCGCGCGAGGTGGTCCGCGCGGGCCCCCAGCAGCGCCGCGACCAGCTCCTGGAGGCGGCATGGCGCCTCCTCCTCCTCCCTCCTCCTCCTCCTCCTCCTCCTCCTCCTCCTCCTCCTCCTCCCCCTGCTCCTCATCGTGTTCCTGCTGAGTATGATCACGCTCCTCAACCACCACCATCGACATCAACACCGTCACCACCACCACCACCACCATGATCGGCAACACCGCCGGCCTCAACAAACCAGTCGGCATCGCCATCGTCAGCAGCGATGGCATCGTGTAGCTTCACCACTCCCTCCCCACATTCCTCCCGGCTCTCCGCCTCTCCTCATCTGCACTCCTCCTGTTGTTGTGCCTCCTCCTCCAACCGCCCTTCCTCGCCCCTCCCCTTATCTCTCCCTCCTCACCCCGCCTCCATTCCGCGTCGTCCCTCCTCCCCTCTCTTCCTCTCTCCCTCCCTGCCTCCGTCCTCCTGCCGCATGCCTCATCCATCATTGATTCCTCATCAGCACCCCCATATCATCCTCATCGTCATCATCAGCAGCATCAGCATCATCAGCAGCAGCATCATCGTCATCACCACCACCATCATCATTATCAGCATCATCATCATAAACAGCATCATCAGCATCATCATCATCAGCATCATCCTTATCAACAGCATCATCCTTGCCAGCATCATCATCATCACCATCATCATTGGCATCATCATCATTAGCAGCAGCATCACCAGAATTATCTTCGTGGCCATTATCACAAACATCATCATCCTCACGTGATCCTCAGCAGCATAGTCATCAACCTCATCGACAACATCAGCATCGTCGTTCAGCTAAGCAGCATCGCCGTCGAGGCTTTCGGCAATATCCTTACTCGCACTCCTCTTGCGTCCCCGCCCCTTTGTCCTGGACAGCAGGAAAATCACGCCGATACGTTGCGAGCTTCATGCCGATTCGCAATCCGACTCGTAAGTAGAGGCCGACGAGGACGAGGACGAGAAGGAGGCGGAGGAGGGAAGTGGTAAGCAGATAAGAGCGACGAGGACGAAGGTGACGAAGTAATAAGGGTGAAGGAGAAGGAACAAGGGGGGGGGCAGGAAAACGACAAGCAGAAGAAGGAGAAAGACGAGTAGGAGAAGGAGAAGGAACAGGGGAAGGAGATCGAAGGACAGTGGAGGGGTGCTGGAATAGCTGGGGAATACCGGGTTTTCATTGCCAACATGGCTGCGAGCCATACGAAATAGACCAAGAGGGTCACCGCCCACCGCACACGCAGCAAGTTCACAAAGTGAATGCCAACCTGCGCAGTGCTAGAGCGAAGGACACAATTTGAAGACCGTCATGCGGTAGGTCCGTGCGGCGGCGGCGCGCGCAAAGGTTTTGGACACCGCGGCGATCGTTCAACCTTCAATCGATCTTGGCCCCGATCGTTCGAGGATCTAATGACACAGGTCAGTCCAGACCCGGGTCAGTCGGGCTTTGCAAAATCCTGGAGGATCCTGCAGGCGACCTGCACCCAAACCTGGGTCGGTGCAGCCCTGGCTCTGCAAGATTCTGCAAGATCCGGCGCTCTGACTGGCGCCCGTTTGCATTGGCCCGCGTCTCTTGAGCACCGAAGAATTCAAGCTTGAACGCCTCCGCCAGCGCCGCTGGGGCTTCGCCGCACGAGCCCACCGTACCCCAGGGCGTCAGACGTTGGAAATACCATGCTTCCGGATCGTGCACACTGACGGTGTGTCAGGCGCCTGACCCGCCACGCGACACGCCCGATGATGCGAGGAGGGGCTGCTGACAAAGAACAGGTGCTGAGGGAGAGGAGGAGGAGGAGGAGGAGGAGGAGGAGGAGGAGGAGGAGGATGGGAATCGGGGGGATGAGGGAAACGGGAAGGCAGAGCTTCAAGAGAAGATGATGATGACACGCCCGTTGGAGGCGGAGAATCCCCGGCGTCACAAGCTCTCAGGGGCAAGCCTCTCCAAGTCTGCCTTTGCAGCCAAGACTGCGCGAAAGTTCGTCCGCTAAATTCCAGATGATTTTGGGATCCCGCGTCCCCGCCGGATTAAACCGGGAAGTCCAGCCCGATTGGTCCCAGCGGTGGACCTTGCCCCGGCCTTTTCTGGAAAAAGTTTTAGAAGACCTGCTGGATGCCGACACCCAGACGCGCCTTTGTGAGCTGACCCAGTCGTGGTCCTGCTCACTGGCCGCTCTGGCTGCCCAGCTGTCTGGGTGCCTCTGGAGGTGTGAGTGCCAGGACAAACACGAGTACAGATGAAACTTCGACCACTTCGTGGCCGCCAGCTGTTTGACCGCGCGGTTTCTGCGCAGGCAAAACTGCTGTTGAGTCTCGTTCGGCTTACAGCGCAGCCGGAGCATCCACGCTAAAAGCTTTGACTGCCTCTATCCAAAAAAGTCTCCGTGGCCTGGCACAGGGGGCCACGACGCAGCCCTGGCTCTGATGATGCCTCCAGCAACACCGCTGAGTTTCTGTAGCCTTTTACGCATGGGGATGCCGCTGTTGGTCAAGAAGCGGCTGTTCTTCCAGAAGCAAACGTAAATCTTTTGAGTTGTGGCCTTTACGTCTTCCGCGCAGCAGCCCGTGCACGAGATCAATGGCCCTAAGATTTTCACAGCCGGCTGCACCTTCCAGCGGCACCCACGACTGTCCCGGAAATCGTAGCTCTCGAAAGTGACGTGGCTCGCTGTGACCATTTCCCGGCTCTCTGGTTTCACGAACAGGCGGTGCTTGCTCCAAAGGGCCTTCTCTACCGCCGTCATGATCTCAGCTGCCTTGCCCACGGTGGGCGCGAAACTGAAAAGGTTGTCACTCCATGCGGAAAAGAGAAGCTGGTGACTGCCCAACATGAAACCCACCTCGGCCTGGCTCAGCCTGTCCATGCACGCGACGAAAGCGTCCTCGATGGTCAGACGGGCCAGCATACCCGCAGTGACCGCACCCATGTGCAACCCCCTCGACCTCCTAATCTCCTGCGTCGTCGTGCCCATAATGTCGATTTGAATGGCCGGGGCTCTGTGCAGGCGAATCGCAGCAGCAGCAAGTTCCCGAGGAACATCTCGAGCGAACAGACTCCTGAAGACGCAATTGTACCGAATCTGGTCTTGGTGAGCCTTTACGTCCGCAATGGCCACTGCAGCCTCGTTGAACCTATCTCTTCCGACCTCCAGAACCTGCGACGCCGTGGTGAAAAGATCCTGCACCTGCCCGCCTTTACCAAGGCCCAAAACGAGCCCCGACAAGGAGTGCGAGGCCGCGAACAATTCCAGGTACGGCTCCAGGATCTCCGCAACGTATGCATGACACGGCTGCGCAAGCATAGACTGGGGGATGACGACTCTCGTGGCCTCCGGCCCCGAGATGTCTTTCTCCTTATTTCCGATCGTGCCGGTCAGGACGACGCTCTGCCAGAACACGTCACTATTCAAAGTTTCCTCCACTACGTCCCTGGTCCTCCGGACCCAGCCCGCCATCCGCAGTGCGGCCACACAGGCTCCGTGCTTGTCGATTTTATCAGAGTTCTTGATGCGATCCACTGCCATGTCAAGTACTCCAGGCTGCACCCGGAGACGCGGGACCCTCGAAGTGGCAAGCTGGCGGACTGCAGCATTCTCCTCGTCCCATTCCGCTGGAGGGACGCCCCACCTTTTGCGGAACTCGGCATCGACCAGGGCAGCGCAAACGGAGGGATCGTACACGACGGCGCCAGCCTGGATGAAACCCCTGACTGCTGGGAGAGGCTTGCGAGACACCCAAACTTTCTCCCCTCTGAGACACTTGATGGCCAAAGCCTGCTTCTCCGAAGATTTCCGGGTGATCTTCAGGGCCCTCAGGAGGTCCTTGCCTATCTCGACGCGGCGGACTTCGTCGAGACATGTTCTCAATCTTCTCCTGATGGCCTTGACCCACAGGGGCTCATGGCAGGCTCTGCGGACACTAGAGGAACCCACCCGATGAGTGGCAGAAACAATATCCGCCACCGACTGCTCCCAGTATCCGAACGATTCTGAGAATTCCGGCGGCTCGTGGTACCGCACCTCGCAAGATGATGGTTTTTGCAAGTCGTCGTGCCGTACAAGCTCTGAGCATACAGGGTAAAGCTGCGACGCAACGCGGGCGACAGACAGAACGCACTGAGGCCGCCACCTCGGAGGTCTCCGGCACCTCCTCCGAGGCTCCACCATCAAAGCATCAACGGCGAGAAGCGCATGATCTCCCGGCACTCCCTGCCACCGAATGAATGCGTCCACGTGGAGGCCTGTAGGTGCTGCTGCATGGTCTATGTTTGCTGGCTGCCCAACTTGGGCCCCCGACGGCCTGCGAGTGCAATGCAACGCTGGGTCCGCCTCGAAATAGCGGGGCGGGGCCCACTGGAGACCCAAACCTCGAAGCGCACCCGTGTACAGGGACCATGTCTCCTGCCAAGGCTTCTTGGAATCCGCGTTCACATCGCCCAGCCAGAACAAAGACGAGTTGCGCGGCCTCCGGCGCGCGAGGCCCTGAGCATCGGCCAAGCTGTCTTCAAAAGCGGCGCCGTGCGCCAAATGGCTAAAAAGAACAGACTTAAGAGAAACTTGTTTACTATCAGGCGAAGTGTGAAAAAGGTCCACGCGAATAGAACGATCCCCGCACTCCACGTCCTTCAATCGTGCCCTTGCATGCTTGTGAATTAAAAGAGCAAAAGCCCACGAGCCCTCGCCTGGGTAGTGGCGCACGCACGCGTGACCACCTTCAAACTCCCGGAGGATGCCGTCGCTGGGATCGCAACGCCGGCGGTGGTCGACCTCCAGAAGGGCGATGAGCCCCCAGGATTTCAGCTCCAGGAACCCCAAAATTGAATTAATGTCTGCATCCGTGCCCCCCTTGCCCTCGATGTTTAAAGCGCAGGCCAGGGCAGGCACGTGGGAAGGGCCTCACTGCTGAAGCGCCCGGGCAACCGTGTCGCCCAGAAGCTCCTTGACCGGCGACGCCGCCGGCACCTCCCACAGGAACTCGCCCGCCATCAGCCTGCCCACCTTCGCGTCATCCAACCAGACCGCACGGGTGCGCTCGCAGAAGACGCCGTTACGACCCTGAAGCTTCGTCCCCACCTCCTCCTTGAGCTTACCCCACTGCTTGCCCGGCATGCGCTCCTCCCTCGTGGACATGGGGCCCATCCAAATCTTCCTCCCCCCATGGCCGTCCAGGAGCGCCTGCTTGACGGTGTACGCGGTCTTCTGCCCCACCTCCACCGTGCTGAACTTGACCTCCACGAGGCTTCCATACGCGTACGGGGCCTTGAGGTCCATGGGGTTGTCGGTGCCAAGGTTCCTCAGAATCTCCCGCGCACGCTGCTCGAGCTCCGGCGCCTTCGTGTTCCAGCCGAGGTTGGTCATGACAAAAACGTCGCGCTCCCCACGCGGGACGCCAGCCCATGGGGGGAGCCTCCGTGCCTGGCGCGCATTTCCGCCGGCGTCTGCGGGCACCCGCACTTTCTTCATGCCCTCGATCTCCGCCTGCAGCGCCGTCTGCTCCATCTGCAGGGTGGTCACCGCAGCTTCGAGATCGGCCGTCCGCGTCTCAGTATCGTCCTGCCTCCCCTCCACCTTCCCGATCCTCTCCCCGTGGTCCCGCACAGTGTTCGAGAAAAGGGTCATCTCGGACCGGAGGCCGTCCACATTGGCGTTGAGGGCCGTGAACATCCTCTTCATGAATGCCCGGTCGCTCTCCTCCGTCTCCTCCTCCACCACGGGGGGCCCCCCTCGCAGCCGCGCGGCCAGGCGGCCGGACAGCCTCTCCGACCGGTGCCCCAGCCCCGTCGCCTGGCATGGGAGGCCCGGCACCGGGCGCTGCCGCAGCGGGAGAAAGAGGGCCCGGCGGCGCGAATGCGAAGCCAGCAGGCGCCCCAGCCCCGGCAGGGGACCCGACGGGCGTAGGCAGTCCCCCAATCCCCACATCCCCTGAGAGGCACTCCGCGCACTCCCTGTCGTCATCGAGGGCGCCACCACCGTAGATGTCACGACGTACGTCTGCAGCACCACGGCCATCGACGTCCTCCTCCTCCTCCATGCTCTCGTCCGCAGCTGCCCGGCCCTGCTTGCGCCTCGCTGCCTCGCCACTCAGCGTCCCAGAGGCTGGCGGGCGACGGCGTCTGGCAGGCCGGAGCGGGGTGGCGGCCGCCCAGGGGTCCGCAGCAGCCAGCGGGTCTTCTCCATGTAGTCCTCCAATGCCTTGGATCACCGAGGGCGGCGCTGAGCCAGCGGCCGCGGGAGAGGCCGCGGCAGCCGCTCCGGCTGAGGGTGCTGACTCGGCGCCTGCTGCTGCTGAGGCTGCTGAGGCTGGGTCTGCTCCTGCTCCCTCTGCTGGATGATGCCCTCGACGACCGCCAAGAACTCCCGGAGCTGGTTCCTCAGGAGCCGGAAGGCCGGGAGGTCGAACTGGACCGCTGCGAGCATGTGGCGCGCCCAGTCCGGGAGGTGAGCCCGTCCCATGAGCCCCCCGCGCCTGCCCCGGTGATCGCGGCGGCGCGGGCCACGCGACCGGCTGCGCGCCTGCGCGTCCATCCATGTCCACCCTGGGCGAGACCGCACACAGGGGCTGCACGGACGAAGTCGGGGGCGAGACGCACGCCCGACGCGCGGAGACGGGGATGCTCCGGGCGAGACGCACACAGGAGCTGGGAACGTTTGGGCTGGGGCGAAACGCACCTCAGTACAAAAATCTTCCCTTGAGCCACTTTTGTCGGATGAGGGGAATGATGAAATACATAATGAGGAAGCGGAGGGGGAGGAGGCGAAGGAGGAGAAGCACCAGGAAGAGGGCGGGGAAGAGAAAGGAAGGCTGATGAGGAGCAGGAGTGCAAAGGAGGAGCAAAAGGACGAGCAGGATGAGGAGAGCAGACAGGAAGGCAACAGCGCACCTCTCTTCGGGGCACACGTGCAGCCCCCCTCCCCAGCATGACCTAAGAGGCTCATGTTGCGACCGCCAGCCCGACCTTCTTCTCCATGAGTTTCATCCTCGTCCTCCCTCCCTCCCCTCCCCCTGCATCCCCTACAACTGATTTGGGCACGCAGTGTGCCCATTGTCTGATCGTCTGCCAGTTTTCAGCCTGCTGGTGGAGTCAAGGAAAATTGGCACCCCCCTGCAATTGCTCGATTGCTCTCTCTTTCTCTCTCTCTCTCTCTCTCTGAGTCGACGTGGCATGTCCTCGTCGCCGTGGCCAGGAAGGCCCGTGGGCGGGTCAGTGGGTCGTTTCAGGAGTCTGCTTGGGGTTCTCACGGCGGGGAGTCCCCAGTTTTAACCTCAGAGTTCAAGGGCTCGTCGCCGGGGCTGAACATTCTCTTGGGTGTGCGAGAAGCCCCTCCAAAAAAAAGCTTGGAATCTTGAGCAGGTTTCGTCAAGGGCTTGGGCCGAACTCTCGCGCCAGGAACACTTTGGAAGGCGTTCGCGCTGTCTCGGCTAGAAGCGACGGTTTCAGGACCACGTGACGTTCATAGTGAATTGCCTTTGCCCCAGAGTTCTTGCGATTACCAGAGTTGTTCTCCCGCATGAGCAGGGAATGGCCTCCCTCCTACGAGAGTAGGCTAAGAAAGCGCAGACTTCGACTGCTCTAGATCGAGCACACTGCCAACCTTCCGACCTCTCGCAAGACAGGACGCTCTCTGCTCCCACTCCTCCTCCTCCACCTCCACCTACTCCGCCTCGTCTTCCTCATCCCTCGCCCTCCTCCTCCCCCTCCTCCTCTTCCTCCTCCTCCTCCTCCACCCTTCTCCTTTTCATCTGCACCATCTTCCTCCTCCTCCTCCTCCTCCCCCTCCTCCCCCTCCTCCTCCTCCTCCTCCTCCTCCTCCATCCATTCATTCATTCATTCATTCATTCATTCATTCATTCATGGGCCATTAAGAGGTCAGCCAAACCATGTTCGCCTGACCTCAGCACCGACGGGGCCACGGCCGCTCTTGGGCCAGGCCCCTCAACCACGAGCCCAGCCCTGGGGCATTGCAGAGGGCACTGGGGGCTCGATGGGGTAATCCGCAAGCCGCCCCTGAGGGGCGCCCCACCCCGCCCGACGATCCCCCAAGGCGCCCAGAGAGCAGGGCGAAGGAGGGGTGCGGGCAGGGGGGGCACGGCCACAAGGGAACTGAGGCAACTGGTCACCTCCTCCAAAATAGAAAATCAAAATACCGAGCCTTCGACCACCCACACACAAGGACGGCACGGCCTGCCACCCCAGGTGCAGCCAGCGGAAGGACGGTTGCAGGCCATGCCCCAAATGTGGGGTTGCGCACGGATGCCTGCCCCTAAGGTCAGCCGCGTTGGGCCGCACGCACTGGCTGGTGATCCAAGACGCCCTGAACCCTGAAGGGGGCTCCAAGGGCTCAGGGGAAATCCGCAGGCCGAATCCCCGTAGTGCGCCCCCGCTCCCGCCCAACGACCCCCCTTGGCCCAGTCGGGCGACGGGAGGGGCGCGGGCGGGGGGGCACGGCCAAGGCTGAAATAAAAGATCGGCACATAAACTCCAGAGTAGAATGCAAATAAATCACATACATAAATCAAGAGAATATTCGACCACCCACACAAGTACGACGCGGCCCACCACCCCAGGTGCAGGCAGCGCCTGGACGGTGGCAAACCACGCCCCAGATGTGGGGCATGCGCACGGATGCCTGCCCCGAGGGTCAGCCGCATCGGGCCGTGCGCAAGGGTGGAAATTAAACCAAGAGACACGACAAGTCTGGGCAAACTATGTTGTGGCACCCCTCATGCCATCTACCTGGTCATGCCACCACTCCGCGGGGCTGTGGAGGACGCGCCGGGGGCGGCCCAGGCGGGTGCCTTTAGGCCACGGGAGCCTCCCGCGACGGAAGTCACGTACCTGGGCAATCTTCTTATGTCCGCAGGAGCCCCGGAGATGTCTGGGAGTCTCGGTGCAATATGACCCGCACCTGGAGCAATACAGCACAGGAATACCCGAGCTTTCTATTTTGGCGGCCCGCAGCTTGTGCCCTGGAGTAGGCAAGTCCTTCCCACTGACCAGGGCCCCAAAACTGGGTGGAAAGGCAGCACATCTGGATTCTCTGGAAGGCGGGGCTTTGAAACTCTTGGCGCAAGCCAAACATTGCCAAAGACGGCCATTCCAAAGCACACTATGCTGTCTAGAGTTTGGGGGGGGGGGGCTTAAACTTTTAGATTATTTGTATAGAGTTCCGTGCATCTCACGGGTCGTTGGCCAAAGTTCAAGGATTGCCACTGCAGCCTTGAACACGGCAAACCAGCCATCTATGGGGATCTTTAACTGCATCGGCGTCCTGGGGGCAGGCGAATTTTCTGGCGGCCTCACGACATAGAACATCAGCCCAAGCATTGCCCAAGACAGTTAGTTGTTCGGTCCATTCTCGGTCTCCACGTAATAGTGATTGGTGAGCCTTAACCTTATGTATAATGAACTGCTTATCTAGCTTCTGAATCGCGCGCCAGTGCCCCGCCTGTTGGGACGTGCCATCTAAGGCGCGGAATGAAAAAGGCATATCCTGTCAGTGGAGCCTGACAGTCAGCAAACAAATCAGTTTCTTCATCGAATCCTGCTGGGTCTTGCCAGAGGTGTCGGAGTCCCTGGAAAAGGCCGCGGTGTTCAGCCCAAGTCGCACTTTGGGGAAAACGCTTCGGCAGTGGACCCCTAACAGCTCTTTTAAGATCACCTCCAGCAATCATTTCCACAGCCGCCCAGCCCGCTCGGGCCAGCTCGGGCCTCGTAGGTTCTAGGCAGCTTCCGTCGATGAAGATCTGAGTGGGGCATGCGAAATCAAACTCGTCAATCTCGCCCCCCTGTCGATGTACTCAACTAGGTCATCGTCTGGGGGCTGCTGCTTAATCTCGGGCACGGGGATCCAGAGGCCGGTGTACAAGGGGTCCTTGCCCACCGAATTACGAGCCGCATCCAGGATGACTTGATCGATTTCGTTCCCTGCTGGACCCCCGCGAGGACAGTGCCAGAGCCTATGAAAGATCGCGTCGCACAAGCCGCAGTACAGGCAGGTCGGCTCGACCTTGAAGCCCCGCTTCCAAAGGAGGTGGCTCGTCGGCGTGGCCCCGTTGACAAAGTGTTTCAATGTGCGCTTAGCAGAACAACTCCAATTCGCACTGTTCCAAACCTTGCAAATAGGATGACCCAGAGGCCTCGTTCCCTTAAATCCTTCGCCCCGGGGTGGATATCTTCATCAGGGACATCGGGATACGGGGGCTCCCTCCGAACAGCACGTCCCAGGAAGCGACTCTTTAAATATGATGTAAACGTTTTTTTGCATCAAGGCTGGCGAAGACTCCGTGACATTGAGCTCGAGCCCATTCACGGTGATCAGCTTGGCTGGGCCCTTAAACTTCCAGCCTGCCTGCTCTATCCAAAACATCATTACTAGGGCTTCTTTCTTACTCGGTGCGGCCACTCTTTGTCTGGAGAGATTCTTGAAGAAGTCCAGGGAGTGCTCGAAACTCAAACGTAGCTCTTTGGGGGTCAGAGTATCTGGTGCGCGTATATGTTTATCCGTCGTCATCCACCATTCTCTGCAATACCTACGAAGGGTTGCGCCAGCGTGGTGGATAGGATCCGGTGGGCTTGAACAGCCACGCAACATCGACATCAGCTCCTGAAGACCAAAAACCAAACAGCCTAGCCGTCTGTACTCTGAGCTTCTTCAACTCCTGGGGGCGGTGACCTTGGACCTCCTCACCGTAGCAGATCGACGGTTTCAGCCCACGCGTGAAAATCTTAACCTTCTGCGGTCGTCCCAGAGTGCGGCCCCTGAGTCTGCGAAATGTTGGCAATCCCATGCAAGCGGCTTTCCATCTGGATGATTTTTTCGACCGACATCCCCTGGAGGCCCTGACCTTGCCCACGTTAAAGTCCACCCCCAGGTTCGTGATCGAATTTGCAATCGTTCCAGAACGTTCACCTAAAGCAATTGGCCTGTTTCATGACCTCGAAACTGTTGGACGTGAAATTCAATTGTTTCATGTGGATAGGCAGCTCCAGGGCATAGGTGAACTTGGCGAATACTCGGCCCGCCAAATCAGCTAACCCATTGAAGCACATCTCGATCGCGTCGCCTATCGAATAGAACGTGATATCGTCTATGTGAATCGAAATACCGGTGCCGTTATCAATCCGCGTCTCGTGAATCGTCGGGAGCATGTAACCTTTCACCTCGAACGTGGCCGTCGATGAGCCAGCCACTATCCCTCGGCGCGGTTCGATAGCATCCCCTACAACCTGGTCCATGAGTAACCTGCGCGGCCACGGCATGAATCCAGGGATGCTCGCAGGGCAAACAGAGGGAAATCACATCTGGATCCTTCAGCCAACATAGTGCGATGCGAAATGTGTTCGTAGCACTGCTTAAGGTCGGCCAGGAGGATTCCTACAAATCTGCCTTGGTGGTCTGCCACGTCAGCGCGCACCACCGCTCTCCGAACCGAGTCCGTGGTGTGCCGGTGGGGCGCCATGTGTCAAATGCTTAGACTTGGCTGATACCTGCTCCCACTGTCTGCAGTGGTGCGCGAGACTCTTTGAATAAATGCGGCTGAAACTCTTGAAGAAACCTATTGGTCGGCGACCGTTGGCACTCTTGCGAAATAGGGCAACGATAAGCTCCGTCAAATGTCTCGGGCTACTTCCTAGGATATTCATGATGTCGAAGAGACCCTTCATGACCTCTAGGGCACCCTCGGAGAGCTGCGAGAAGTGTTCGGGATGGCATCCGTCGATGGCCGTAGTATGTAGTTTGAATATGGACGATATTTTCCGTATCTGGTCTGAGGTGGAGCCTTCAGGGATCATGTAGTTGGCTCCCAAAGGGTCCTCCAGACTGGTCTGAGGCTCATTCACTCCCCATGCCTTGCTCCAGATATCGTGCTGCTCTTGAAATGTCAGGCCGAAGGCTGTGGATAAAGCTCCATCTGCATGCATGACCTGATCCTCCACAAAACCCGACGAAACCTTCGTACTGCTGTGTCCTCGCCTGGCTCCTCCAGATAAAGCTTCCTCACACCAATCCCCCCATCTCTCCAAAGCCTCCTTCCTCTCCTTCATGAGGTAGACGCCAAAAAGCTCCTCCAAAACAGGAGTCCAAACATCAACCATCTGCACAAACTCCGCACGCTTGCCTTCAGCCTGGGCGAGCAAGGACAACTCGTGGCAGAAGGCGTGCCAGAAGTCGCAGTGCGACTTCCACAGAGTCCTGAAGGGCCCTCCTCGGACTGGCAGATGCAAAGTACGTCGGTGCAAGCCGCAGAATGACTGCCACCCGAGATCTTGAGGCTTTCTAATTCGTTCAATCTCCTGATCATCCAGGTCAGGCATCTGCTTTCACTGGGGAAAGGGTTCCTGGAGGTGAGGAGGAGTTCCGAGAGCCTAACCGTTTCAAAAGTGAAGGGCTGTCCACCCACGGCTCCACGAATCTCTGCTAGCTGGTAACGATCTTTTAACCCGCCCCAAGTCTCGACGTCCACTTGGGATATATCCTGTCGAGCGCGGCCTGCAGGATGGTCTTTTCGCCTTCTCCTGTCGGCACTCTGAAACCTGAACCTGGCGGGCGGCGGAAGTCCTCGAGCAGGCCTTGAATTTCAACCAACAGGTCACCATGCTCAGGCTGAAGCCCGACTGGGCCTATGGGGACCTCAACTGGAATATTCTGATATATGGATTTCCTTCGAACACAGATGTCCTCAGTAGCGCTGCTCAGGGACATCTCAACTGGCTTGTGGGGCGGGATGATCGCCTCCTCATCTACCTTGACCCACTCGTAGCTGAACGCTAACAGGCTGCTGATAATAAAATAGTCGATCGTCGTCCCGTTGTTCCCGATCGTGCAAGTGGGAACACTGGGCGCGTAAACTTCTCATCCGTACTTGTTGGGCCTCATGTGCTCGATGCGAGTCTCAGGGTTTATGTTGAAATCACCGCCCGCGACAAAGGGCGCTCCAGAAGCCAATATGTGGTTCCCCCGGGTCTTGGATAACACCAAGTTGGCCCTGGTGGGCCCGATAGAATCTACCCAATATTGGAATATAGACTGACAATCCCAAAACTCCGCGCCCTAAGAAAGGCGTGCACTATCCTCCCAGGAGCCAAGACGCTTCTAGACACAGGTGATTGCCAGGAATCTAGGTGTTTGCGAATTAGGATGCCCCCCCCCCCCCCGAATTCCGATTCTCAGAGGTGACTATAAAAGGACTCCAGAAACTGGCCCACCCTTGGAGACTTAAAGTGTGTTGGGCTTCAGGAATCTGATGAGACCTTAATCTATGTTCTTGAAAAAACACCACGTCCACGGATCTCTGCACAGTAGATAAAAACTTGTGCGCAGTCATCCAGGACGAGGTGTTTGCTGTGCCAAAAGTGAGATGAGCATTACCCCGACGGCTTGGGCAGACTGGCCTGGCCAGCCACCGGCGCTCCGTCACTCTTGGCGTCAGCTCTCGCTGGCGATCTGGAACGACGGGCGGGAGCTGGAACTGGTTCTCCCGCTGGTGGCTGACGTGCTGGTGGTACTCGCTGCGGTGGCATGGCGGGCTTGCCAGGTCCAGCTGCTGGGG
>CAUYUJ010014924.1:219323-236823 GCA_963575745.1 Prorocentrum cordatum
GGGAGGAGGGGGTCCAGTCCCCCGTCCCGCCTGTGGACGGGGGGAATTGGTGGAAAAGCGGGGGGGGGCGGTTCCGGTGCGGTTCCGGTGGCCGGGGTAGCTCTGCCAGGGTGTCCGGCGGCGTGGGTTCCGGTGGCGTAAAGGGGGGGGTCTGGTACCCCGTCGCGCCTGTGGTGGACAGGGGGAATTGATGGGAAGAGGGGGGGGATCCGGCGGCGTGGGTCCCTATGCTGTGGGGGGGGGGGGAAAGGGGGGGTCCGTGGCGTGTGAGTTTGAAGGAGCCTTAGCTACAGCCTCGAGGCTGAGCTTCAGCCTCTGGGGGGGTTGCCAGGGTGGCTCTGCTGGGGAAGGAGGGGGGGAGGGTGCGCGCGTGCGCGCGTGGTAATGTTTGTCCGTGTACGCGAGCAAGGAACTGGGGAAAGAGGGGGAAAGAAGTGAAACGGGACAAGAGCGGATGACGGGAAACAAATGGCGGGGGAAAACGAGGGTGGCGGTGCAATGCGTGTCTGATGTGTGTGGCGTGTATGTGTGTGAATGTGTGTGTGCGTGTGTTTATGCAGTGTGCGTGGTGTGTGTATATGTGTGTGTGTGTGTTGCCGCCGTGTGCGTGTGTATGTGCCTGCGAAGGTGGCGCGCGTGTGTGTGTGTGTGGTGTGTGTGTGTGTGCGTTGTGTGTGTGCGTTGTGTGTGTGTGCGTTGTGTGTGTGTGTGTTTGCGTGTGCGTGCGCGTGTGCGCGTAATGTCTGCGAGCGTGTGCATGCGTGTCTGTCGGCGAAATGTCGCCGCCCAGTCCGGGGGCACCCCAAGCGACCCGGATCAGCGGCACTGGCCGAGGGCCACTACAACATTTTAGTGTTATCGGTATTACGAATCGTATTACTATGGTGGCGCTATTGTAAATAGGATTGTTAAACTTGCTAGGTGTATCACCATCACCACTCACAATGTTACCATTAGTAATGTTGCCGCTATGCTTGTTATAAGCATTCACTGCCTTATTAATTGTTCCATTGTTCATATTGTTCTTCTTGTTGTTCCTACTATGACTACCATGTCTGTTATGAGTCTTCGTATTCGTATTATCCGGCTTCTTTGTACAGGCGGGGCGCTTACGAGAGGACACGCGACAGGACACGAGACTCTTCCGACGGAAGCAAGGCCTCCAACAGTGGCACCCTTAGTCCGAACCCGCAGAGGACGTGAGAAGGATTGGACAGGACACAAGACGATCCTTATGTGTGCAGGGTCGACCTGCCAATGCGCCCCGACAGTAGATTTCTCATCATTCGTATTAATAGTATTATGATTCAAACTGTCACTGTCTTTATTCATGCTATGATTATGAATACGAGCTTTCCTCTCGCAATCATGATTTGTATTAATACTGATTAAACGATTAATATTGATAATATGCGCCTGCTTATACCATTTGTATTGCAAGTTTTATGTGTGTGTTGTATTGTGCCGTATCTTCATATTACCCATACCCGCAGTACTTGTGATAGTCGCATTATTACTCTTCGTTTGATTATGACTGGTAACGAGTATGACGACCATTACTGTCATGGTGAATCATAACCATATTGCCATCCTTATGATGATTCAATGACTACGGTTAGTATTAATAGCGTCATTAGTACCAATCTAATTATACGTATTACATATACGCGTAGTGCGACCACTACTGACAGTATCGATATCGTTGGTACTAAGATTAAAATGAGTGTGATAAAGGATAACAGTACCTGTAGTACCATTGATACGAACAGTGTGTTTCGTGTACCTGATATGTGTGGTAGTCGTAAAATGATTCAGGTTGTGAGTACGACGTGTACGAGTATTACTTATAGTACTGATATGGGAAGTATCATTACGCATTAATAGCATTCGTCTTCTCAACCTCCGTATTATCATTTGTTAATTCCTTTTCGACCGTGTGCATTGTATTATACTTAGTAATAATATTACCAACTTCCTCTTCACGTTTTTCAATATCGATGTTCAAATTAATTTGACGAGTGCTACCCGTATGTCTACCATGGTTTTCCAAGGCCGCCACGAAGAAAGCGAATATTTGGATCAGTCCCGGCAATCACCGCGGGACTGGGGTGACCGTCGGATCGAAGACTTCGTTATTCATTGTTTGGCGCGTGCCGTTCAACCCTTTAGGGCTGCCTTGCGTTGTCTGATTTTGCGCGGCGGTTGCACGACGGTGGGCGCACCGTAGAACCTTGCATGATAGCCCATTGTTGTCGAGATTATCGTGGCGCTTGTAAGACGAACGTGGGCACGGTGGTCGCGCGCACTTGGGCATTCACATTCGTCATGGTGCTCGCATGTGGTTGGCTCGAAAAAGGACTTGTGTAGGTCTTGGAAGCATCTTTGTTAAGACTTGGCTAAGTCGTGGGCGGGCCTTTACTGGGCTTTGGGTAGGCGACGTACCAGCTCTTGAAAGGCCACCAGGTAGGTCTGAGGCAGGCATTTTATAGGCCATCGGGCCGACCTCGGGCAGGCCTGGGGGTTCGTGGGCAGGCATTGGGCAGTTGGCATTGGGTTTGCTCCAGGTGGGCCTTGGACGCTCTGGGTCGTTTAGGTCTTGGATAAGCGTAGCGTGCGTGAGGAGTGTGCCTAAGGGGGGGCCCATTGAGCCGTCTGGACGAGGGGAGGGGAGGTCCGCATCTAAGAACTCGAGCGAGTCGGGCACCGCGTACCTGATCGAACCAGCGGACGACATGTCGCCCTTACCTAGGAACTCGAGCGCCTCGAGCGTGAAACTGGACTCGTACTCGGTCACATCGGTGGCCGACTGGTGCGCCGCCGGCTCCCCCAAGTAAGAGTCGATAGTCAAGGCCCAGAGATAAGACGAGGTCCCCAAAATACTCGATCGGATCGAGCGTGAAACTGTACTCGTACGCGGTCGCATCGGCGGCCAAGCGGTAAACTGGACCAAGGATAGCGCTGGAAAAGCTCGTCCGATGAATTCCCCACAGAAGAGACGAAAACTTTCTCCCCCTCGGTTGTCTCCGTACTGGCGCGTTTGCAGCACACTGGGTTGGGTCGGGTCTGCCGCTCGTCAGCTACTGCTCCGAACCCGTTCGCGGCGCCGCCTGGCCCAGCGGGCCAAGGACACCCCACCCCGGCCACCGCCAAGACCACGGGGATAAAGCCGTAGTCAAGGAACCGCTGCGTGGTGGCCGTGTAGAGCACGATGCAATCCGCACAGCACTGCGCTTCATGGAGCAAGTCACGAGGAAAGCCGTGCGACGGATAGGCAGTTTCCCGCGCTGAGCCACGGCCAAGAACAGCAAAACCTCACGGACAAACAGGTCCGCCAAACTATCGGCGGCCGACACATTCCGCGGGGTTCTCGCATGCACGACGTGCTGGCCTGCACGGTGCGCTCGGTGTACGCATCTTGACACGGGCACTGCGCGGGTCGGCATGATCAACTTCTCGCGGTTACTGAGACGCTGGCTCAGCCTCCAGCCCAGGAACTGGTCGCCGACGCCGAAGTATTCCCTCTCGCAGGTTGTCCCTCGAGGCAGCTCGCCATCACTTGCCTGACGACTCCCGTCATCGTGCTCGCCCCCTTGCCACTGTGATGCTGCACGGGGTGTCGGAAGCACGCATCGAGAGGCAGGACGACGAGGGCACTGGCAGCCGTCACGCCTGATGCGCTCGGCGGGCGCGACCGCTCGAAAGGGGCGAAACGGTGTGTGAACTCGAATTCGACCACAGCACTCTGAACTCGCTGGAGGCTCGGCTCGGTCCGGCCAGGGGGCCGCCAGCCCCCCCCCCCGACTCTCCAACCGTTTGAGTCGCACACCTACGGAGAGACGGCGGTGCGAAGCCCGATGAACCCAAAAACATGTCCGACCCAACGGCTGTTACATTGCATCTTCACCACCACCATCACCATCACCATCATCACCATCACCACACTCATCATCATCACCACCACCACCATCATCATCATGATCATCATAATCATCATCATCATCATCATTCTCATCATCATCATCATCATCATCATCATCATCATCATCATCAATATCAGCATCATCACCATCACCATCACTATCATCATCAGCATTATCATCAACATCACCATCACCATCACTATCAGCATCATCATGGGCATCGTCGTCAGCATCATCAGCACCATCAACCTCATCATCGGTATCATCATCATTCCCATCACCATCATCATCATCAGCATCATCATCATCATCATCAGCATCATCATCATCATCATCATCATCATCATCATCATCATCATCCGAATCACCATCAACAGCAACGCCGTCATCATTAGTATCATCAGCATCAGGAGCATCATCATACTCATCATGAGCATCATCGTCTTCCATCAGCATCATCATGAGCAACAGCATCATCATCAGCATCATCCTAAGCATCATCAGCATACCCATCAGCCTCATCATCAGCAGCAGCAGCATCACCATCGGCGTCATCATCAGCAGCAGCATCATTCACCATCATAGTCCTCATCATCAGCAGCAGTACCATCATCATAATCACCATCACAAACAGCAGCATCATCATCGGATCATCATAAGCATCATCATCTTCGTTGTCGTCATCATCATCATCATCATCATCATCATCATCAGCAGCATCATGATCATCAGCATCATCAACATCGTCAGTACCCTCAGCATCGTCGTTATCATCACCACCATGTTCTTCATCATCAGCATCATCATTAACATGTTCATCAGCACCATCATCAATATCGTCATCATTATCACCATCGTCCTCACAATCATCATCATCATCAGCACCATCACCAGCAATATCAACATCACCGCCATCACCATCAGCATCACCATCACTATCATCATCTTCATCATCATCATCAGCATCATCATCATCATCATCATCATGATCAACAGCATCAGTAGCATCATCGTCATCACCATCATCAGCAGCAGTACCATCGTCCTCATACCCATCATCAGCATCATCGCCAGCATCATGATAATCAGGATTAACATCATAATCAGCATCATGATCCTCATCCCGATCATCAGAATCATCATTCTAATCAGCACCTTCAGCCTCATTATGTTCATCACCACCACCATGATCACTACCATCATCATCCGCGTCATCATTAGCAGCATCATCACCATTATTGTCAGCATCATCATCTTCTTCATCCAGAGCGCCATGGTCATCATCGACAACAGCAGCATCATCACCAGCAGCATCATCAACAACCTCAACTTCAACATCATCCTCGTCAGATCATCGTCCTCCTCCTCATTCCTTCGTCCTTCCCTCCTTCCATCCTTCCCTCCTTCCATCCTCCTCCTCCTCCTGTCTAACCCTGCCCCTTTGCCCATTTGCCCCTGCGCCCCCCCGCGCCCAGCAGCATCTGAGCAGCCGCCACCTGACCGTGCCTCGCCGCGCCGAGCAGCGCCGTACCGCCTCGAGGAGCGAACAGAGGGGCGGGGGGAGGAGGAGGGGGAGGAGGAGGAGGAGGAGGAGGAGGAGGAGGAGGAGGAGGAGGAGGAGGGCTAGCCGGAGGGAACGGTGGGACATATGATTCCAGAAAGCACGACCAGCGCTGAGCGAGGACCAGAAAATCGGCCCCCACCCCCCACACGGTAGACTTCAGATTTTCCGTTCAAGCGGCGCCCACTCTCACGCCGAAGGATCTCTTCGCTCGGACGGGAGCGAGACCGTGTGACACTGTGCGACCAACAGCCAGATACCAAGCGTTTGATAGTGTGCGCTCTTCGCGTTGTCGCGTTCATGCGCGCGGTGAATCCGCCGACCCTGTCGGCGTGTGGAAGATGCTTTTCCGTTCGTCGTGAACGTCGTCATCGTCGTCCTCGTCGTCGTCGTTGTCGTCGTCGCCGCCGTCGTCGTCGTCGTCGTCGCCGTCGTCGTCGTCTTCGTCGATGCTCTTCCGTTCGTCGTCGTCGTCGTCGTCGTCGTCGTCGTCGCCCTCCCCTCAGGCGCGCCAGCCAAAGCGAAACCAAAGCGAAATCGAGCAACGTCGTAGTTGAGTCGAAGGCAAAGCGAAATTGAGCAACGTCGTAGCTGAGTCGAAGGGAAGCCCCTTCCCTTTGATCCCTTCCCCGCCGGGGGGGGGGGTCCCCGGGAGGGGTCCCGGGGGGGGGGGGGGGGGGGGGGCAGATACGCATCCCCCCCGGGATGTCCCGGGACCTAGAAAAGCCCCCAGACTGGCCAAGAGTGCCCCAAGAGGCTTCCAAGACGGCTCCAGAGGGCCCCGAATCGCCGAACCATCGGTCGAAGACGCCAAAGTAGCCTCCAGACGGCCCAAGAGATTGCCAAGACGCTCCAAGAAGTCTCCAAGAGCACTCCCAAGAGGGCACGAAGAGGGAAAAATCAATGATTTCCTTAAAGTGTGTTGACAGATTTTGGCGTTCTCGCCGTTTCAACTTGCCGACGCTCCAAGACGGCCCCAGATGCCCCCAAGATTGCCCCAAGATAGCCCAAGAGGCCTCAAGAGAGCCCCAAAATGACCCGAGAGAGCCTCAAGACCGCCCAAGATGCCTCCAAGATGGCCCCAGAGGCTCCCCAAACGGCTCCAACAGGGTGCCCAGACGGGACGGGGGGCCCGACGAGCCCTCGGCGACAGAGGCTCCCAGGAAGCCCCGAGATGCCCCCAAGAGGCCACCACGAGACCCCCAAGAGGCCCCCGGGAAGCCCCAAGAGGCCCCCCCCCCCACATTAGAGAACGCATGGGTCGCCCTCCAGGGTCGGCGGCACCGGCCGTCAGGCCTTCGCAATATCGAATCAAATGACACCTCGGGCAACGACGGACCGCAGCCCCCCGCCCCGCGCGACCGGCCTCGGGGCCCATTCCGAGAGGGGCGCGACAAAAATCTAGATTCCCCCCAGAATCAGCTTAGACACCGAACCAGCGAGCGGGGCAGCCCCAAAAAGCTCACATGAGCAAAATACATCGGACATACAAGGCACACCAAAAAACACGCATTTGAAGGGGCCCTGGGACAAACAAAGAAATAGACACAAAGCCCCAAATCCCCCTATTCTTATATATGTTCTGGGTTTCCGTCCTCCCCCCCACTTCCCAAGTTCTCCCGTATTTTCCTGGGGGTCGACGATGCATTGTTTCTGTGTTTTCCCCTCCTGAACATTGTACAGGGTGCCCCTGGGATAGGAAGGCACCAACTATACACCAACACCGATCCTGGCCAGGATCACCCTGGGCCCAGGATCGGTGTATACGCCCTCCTGCCTTGCGCAAGAAGGCATATACAGCGATCCTGGGCCCAGGGTGATCCTGGGCCAGGATCGGTGTTGGTGTATAGTTGGTGCCCCTGGGAGAACGCCCCTCGTCTAAACTGCGCTGCGGGGGGGCAGCGCTGCGCGGGGGGGGGGGGCCTGGGCCAGAGGGCGAGGCACCAGGGCCCCTCCCCCTTGCCATCGCTCGGACGCCCACTCCCCACTCAGCTGTCGTTTTCGCGCGCGTCTGCCTGTCTGCTCCATGATCCGGCACGTCCCTCGATGGTTCTCGCCGAAAAAGAACGCACACGCCCAAGCGGTGCCAAGATGATCCAGGACGTTCCACGATGGTTCTCGCCGAGAGAGAATGCACACGTCCGAGCGGTGCCAAGCCCCTCGCCCCGGGAATTTGCGCGATCGACGCCCCAGCCGCCCTGCGGCGCCGCGCGGCGTTCGTCGGCGCGGGCACCAACGGCCATGCACGTACTCCAGAACGCGGAAAAAAGGTAACTTGCAAAAGTTATTTTCCGGCGGCGTGCGAGGGGGGAAGTGAGAAGGAGAAGGCCCTCTCAAAGGGCGGCGGGACTCCTCAGAAGCCCTCGCGCCTCTTCTGGGAAGTTGTGCGTGTGCGTCTTCGGGGAAGGCGCAAACAACCTCTCCGAACGCCGGGTGGCTTCCGAACCTTCTAGGAAGGCTTTCCTTCTCACTCTTCCCCCAGGCCCGCCGCCGAATGTATGCTGGGATTGGGGTCGGCTTGCCACCCCCAACTACGGGTGACTGGCGCAGGTTTCAGGAAAGGGGCGAAGAGCTCGCCCTGCCCGCGCGGGAGCCGGAAGGTCCTCGCCGGACACACGGCACTCTGGCGCGACCCGCTGGCATCCGCCCAGCACCGCGGACAGGGGCCTTCTGGACAGAGACGGCGCGAGGATTGGGAAGGCCCACGACCACGCCGCCAGGTGGAGAGGCGGACCGAGGCCGTCTCGAGAGCTCCTCTTCCTGCTCCTGCTCCTGCTCCTGCTCCTCCTGCTCCTCCTGCTCCTCCTGCTCCTCCTCCTCCTCCTCCATTTTGCTCCTCCTGCTCCTCCTGCCCCTGCTCCTGCTCCTGCTCCTGCTCCTGCTCCTCCTCCTCCTCCTGCTCCTCCTCCTCCTCCTCCTCCTCCTCCTCCTCCTCGCCAAGTGGAGGAGAGGCGCACGTCCCCGTCGACGCGATCGAGAGGCGGGCTGGGCCAGGCTTGCCGCCAGGCTCGAGGCAGCAACGGCCACGCGGCGCACCTGGGGGACGGCTCTCGCCCACGCACGGCCACGTCGAGAGGCAGAGCGCGGGCAGGCGTAACCCTCGCAGCCACGTCGGGAGGAGGAGGGAGAGGAGGAGGGGGAGGAGGAGGAGGAGGGGGAGGAGGAGGAGGGGGAGGAGGAGGAGGAGGAGGAGGAGGAGGAGGAGGAGGAGGAAGAGGAGGAGGCGGGGCGCAGCCCGCGCAGCCATGCCAAGAGGCAGACCGGGGAAGACTCGCCTCCACGCGGCCAGCGATCACGGGCCCACCCGTCTCAACGGGCAGACTGGGGAATGCTGCCCCTCACTGCCACGCGGGCCATAGCGGCGAGGGGTAATGGGAGGGAGCCGAAGCTCCGCTACCACCTATGAAAAATGATGCTTACTGCGCAAGGCAGTGCACACGGTGATCAAGAATCGAATACCTACGCGTCTAACGCGGGCACGTAGGGTGGCCACCCTGCCGTGCCCACGGGCCAAAACGGCGGCGGAGTGCCAAACACCTGTTATCCCACTTAGTGGCAAAAATGCTTCGGGCACAGGGAAAGGCAGGGAAGGCAGGCAGAGTAGACAGAGGTGGTGTGCAAGTAGGACGGGGAAGAGGAAAGGAGGACCTGAACAGGAGGAGGAGGAGGAAGAAGACCACAAAAACACCACGTATGCTGCAAGACACGATCCCGCCCGAACCCACCCAATCAGAAGTCAGCACGAGTAGTGTGTTTCATTACGGCGGACATCATATGTAAAAGGTACGCGCCCACTTGACCTGTCGCAAGTCCGAGGAATAAGAGGACAGGAACGGTGATATTCCAACGGCCCGGTCAGAGGCGTGGAACTCGGGAAGGTGGGTATGACATTTCCACAAACAGCGGCAAAGCTAAAAAGGTGAAAACCCGATCCGTCTTAACAGCGCGCATCAACGATCCGATCGATATTCGACCGCACAACATGAGTTTCAGGGGGCAGCGCCCTGGCACAACCTGTCGAAGCGAAATCACGAGCCGTATAACCAGTGAACAATTGAAAATCACAAGCGAGATGTTCATCAACCTCCGCCCTGAAAGCGCGCAACCGTTTCAAGAATGATTTCGAGGAGCTTTTAGACGGAACGCCCAAACCGTCCTTGCAACACGTCTGGTGGCGCGACCAGGGAGGTCGAACGAGGGATCGAGGAGGAGGAGGAGCAGGAGGAGGAGGAGATGTTGTTGGACTTCGTAGCCAGAGGGGCTCGGGGCGCAAAACTAGACAACGTTTGAGCCAATGTGAGCACGACTAGTGGGCCCGCGACCATTCTAGAAGACCAGCGTTGCCGACTCCACCATCATATATCATCACCCGCAGTTCAAGCATCGCCATCATCATCACCATCACCACTATCATCATCATCATCATCACCACCACCACCGCCATCATCATCAGCATCATCATCAGAATCAGCATCATCAGCATGATCAACATCATAACCACTACCATCATCTTTATCAGCATAACAACCACCACAGTCATCATCATCAGCAGCAGCATAATCATCGCCAACATCATCAACATGATCATCAGCAACATCATCATTGGCATCATCACGGCCATCATCATCACCACCACCGTCATCATCAGCATCATCAGTATCATCAGCATCTTCGTCATCATCATCATCATCATCACTATCATCAACAACAACGTCATCAGCATCAGCCGCAGCATCATCCTCATTCACATCACCATCAGCATCATCAACATCCTAATCAGCTTTATCATCATCCTAATCATCCTCCTCATCATCATCCTCATCCTCATCCTCATTCTCATCAGCACCATCATCCTCGCCATCATCAGCAACCGCATCATCGTCATCATCACTGGTAGCATCATCACAACCATCATCATCATACTCCTCATCCGCATCATCCTCATCTTCATCATCATCAGCATCAGAGTCCTCATCCTCAGCATCATCACCATCACCATCACCATCCATCATCGTCATCACCAGCATTATCATCGTCATCAACAGAACCATCATCATGAGCAGCAGCATCATCAGCAGCATCATCAGCATCATCACCATCATCTTCATCATCATCAGCATCGTCGTCGTCATTGTCATCGTCATCGTTGGCATCATCTCCATCATCATCATGATCATCATCATCATCATCATCATCATCATCATCGTCATCGTCAGCATCATCAGCATCATCGTCACCACCATCGGCATCATCATCATCACCACCATCATCATCACCACCACCGTCATCATCATCAGCATCATCGTCATCACCATCATCATCACCATCTGCATCAACAACATTATCATCATCATCATCCTCATCATCATCAGCAGCATCTACATCATAATCAGCATCATCATCCTCATCCTCATCATCATCCTCATCAGCATCCTCATCCTCATCAGCACCATCATCGTCATCATCATCAGCATCAGCATCATCGTCATCGATCACCACCATCATAATGCTGATCAGCATCATCCTCATCCTCATCATCATCATCATCATGATCCTCATCCTCCTCCTCATCATCATCATCAACATCATCATCACCATTGCCATCATCATCATCATGATCATTATCATTATCATCATCCGCAGAATCAGCATCATCAGCAGCATCATCAGCATCATAATCATCATCGTCTTCGTCGGCATTGACATCGTCATCGTCAGCATCATCACCACCACCACCACCACCACCATCATCATCATCATCATCATCATCACGAAACTGTGCAGCACGCAGACCGGCTCGAGCAGCACCGTGATTTGGAGGCCCTGCGCCCACGGCCGCGGCCGATGTCGCCCATCGATCGGCCGAGCAGAGCCAGGAGAACTTGCGCATGTCCTTGATAGGAAAAGAAAACGGCATACGGCAGGTTCGTGTCGTGTCGACCCCGGCGTTGGTTTTTGACACGGCGGGAATTGTTCAACCTTGAACGATCGGCCGTTTCCGAAACGCCACATCGTTGAACATCGATCGATTCTGGGTCGCCGTCGGCGTTCAAAGTTGAACTCCGGCGGCGGGGTCGCCGCTGGTCGACACGACACGAACCTACCGTAAGCATAAACTGCTGGCGCTCCGCGCGGATTGCTTGGATCCGCGCTGGGCCGCCCTCCCTGGCGCGCGGAGCGCGCCCGGGGCGGCGCCGGGAAGGCCCCAGCGAGGACCCAAGCAATCCGCTCGGAGCGCCAGAAATGGATGTTTATGGCGCTGCACCCTGCGAAATGCTTTAGAAATCATGGGTTAAGAAATTCATAGTCTCAGAATGAGAACAAAAATCCAGAATGTCTATTCAAATCTTAGGATCTACATTGAAACATTAAGAATAATCGAGACTCTGGCCGAAAACGTAAGTTTTCTTAAGCATCGCCTAAGGTGTATGGTTCTTCTTCGACTTGATCACGCCTTGGACACCGCCCCGAAGACGAAGATCGGCCAGACAGTGCTGGACTGGCGGAGGAAGGCCAGTATCAGCAACAGCTTCACATGGAACTGCCCCTCTACGAGGTGCTCTCATTCAGGAGGAGCCAGATTTTAATGTGAGGGGCACAGATAGGGGGGGAATGGCATAGGGGGAAATCTCGACCTGGAATCGGCGATACATCGGCGATAGGCTCCCGATAGCAAATCCGCACGTTCCTGGGCGGGCTGGGGCTATCAGACCCCTGCCGGCGATCCATGGGCGATTGGGAGTCGATGCGTCCCCCACTGTGCCCACTCCCCCCTATCGCTGCCCCTGAGAACGTGCGACCTCTTCACCAGGGCCTGGTCCAGAAGCCGCTGCGCGAGGAGCGGCGCGAAGTGCGTCCTCGAGAGCGGCGCCACGCCGCGTGGGCTCACAGCCCCGATGCGCTAGCTCCGCGAAGCCGCGCAGGAGCACCCGCGCAGAGTGGGACGGGCCTGCGCCTGGGCGGGGCCTGCGCACGGCGCTCCGCCACCGTCAGGCGCGGCCGCAGGAAGGCGCCCGGGAGGAACCAGGGCGCGAGGAGGAGGAGGAGGAGGAGGAGGAGGAGGAGGCGAGAGAGATAGAGAAAGAGGAGGTGGAGGAGGAGGAGGAGGTGGAGAGAGGAGGAGGAGGAGGAGGCGAGAGAGATAGAGGGAGAGAGGAGGTGGAGGAGGAGGTGGGAGGAGGAGGAGGAGGAGGAAGGAGGAGGAGGAGGCGCGAGAGATAGAGAGAGAGAGGAGGAGGAGGAGAGGAGGAGGAGGAGGAGGAGGAGGAGGAGAAGGAGGACGAGGCGAGAGAGAGAGAGAGAGAGAGCCGAGGAGGGCGGGAGGGTAGCGGACTGGGCGGCCGCCGGGGGGGGGGAGGGGAAGGGAAGGGGAGGAACAGGCGAGGACGACGAAGCACGAGGAGCAAGAGGACAAGGAGGAGGAGGAGGAGGAGGAGGAGGAGGAGGAAGAAGAAGAAGGGCCGGAAGAGAGAGGAAGAGAGCGGTAGCAGCAGCACCCGCCGCTGGCGCTCCGGGAAGGGGCGCGACAGTGCGAAGCAGAAGTCGGGGAGGAGCACGGGGAGCAGGAGGAACAGGAGGAGCACCAGGGGCTGAGCAGCGCCGTGCCACCTTGGTCATAGCTCCTGGCGTCAAGGTACGCCTGCCGCCCACCAGCGCGCGAGGTGGCCTGGGCAGCTCGAGGCGCGCATCCCACCCTCGCCCAGACACCCTCTCTCCTGCTGCTGCTGCTGCTGCTGCTGCTGCTGCTGCTGCTGCTGCTGTTCCTCCTCCGCCTCCTCCGCCGCCAACTCCACATCCACCGCTCTGTCTTCCCTCTTACCTACTTCATGTCTCCACCCCGCCCGTCCTCCAATCGCTCCTGTGTCACTCCTTCTACCTCTCTCCTCCCTCCTCAACCACCCGAACTGTTTTGATTGTCTTCCTCCTCCTTCTCATCAACCGCGTCCTTCTCCTTCTTCCTCCCTCCATCGCCTCCTCCTCCTCCTTCTCATCCTTCCGTTCTTTCTTCTTTCTTTTTGTTCCTTCCTTCCTTCCATATTTCCTTCCTTCTTTCCTTCCCCCTGTCCCCTCCCCCGCCATCTCCCCCTCTTCACCAGCACGCCTCCCCTGCCCTCCTCCTCCTCTCCATCCTTCTCAGTCCCCTTCTCCGCCTCCGTCACGTCCTGCCTCTCCTACCATTCCTACCAAACTTTATCCCTTCTCGCTGTGCTGATGCTGGTTGGTACTGCTGCTGCTGATCCTCCTTCGTCTCCGCATACTCCCGGGAAGGAGGAGGAGGACGAGGAGGAGGAAGAGGCAGAGGCAGAGGGAGAGGCGGAGGAGCCGCCGACACCCGCTTGCAGGGAGTGAGAAGGCGTGTGAGACGATTCGCTGTTCCCCCCATCCCCCTTCCCCCTCCCCCAGGGTCCAACATCCAGTTTAAGGAGGGGGGAGAGGGGGGGGACAAGCTAGATGCGCTCGCGTCATATCTGACGTCCTACCCCTCCCTCCCATCCCTTACCATGGCGTAGACCTCTTCTCCATTCGTACAGTCGGATGCCGAGCAGGGCAATGATCCCGAGAGGGTGCGCGATGCATCGTAGAGCACGGCATAGCAGGGCGTAGAAGAGTACGGCAGATCGTAGTCTGTCATAGCACGGCGGGGCGTGGTGTAGTGAAGAATTTAAATCACTAAGCATTGCAACGCAAATAATGGCATCGCACAGCAGCACAGACCAGAACATGGCATGGCATGGCGTTAAAGATCAAATCGTAACATGGCATAGCATGGCGTGGCACTGCGTGGTCAAGCACTGCATATCCTAGCATTGCAGCTGAAGGCATGGCATCGCACAGCGGAACACCACATAGCATTCCATTGCGTGCCGTGGCATGGCACTAGAAATAATGACGCCAACGCTGCAGCGGGAGCACGATTCGGAACGAGCGAAGCGCGGAAATGAGGCCAGCGCTGCAGCGGGAACACGACTCGGAACGAGCGGAAGCGCGGAAATGAGGCCAGCGCTGCAGCGGGAACACGATTCGGAACGAGCGGAAGCCCGAAAATGAGGCCAACGCCCCGGCGGGAGCAACAATTTGAAAACAGAGAAAAACAACAAACGAAAACAAAACTCCCGGGAATCCTGTGTAAACAAAACGTACGCGGAAGGGGGGGAAGATCTTCCGTACGACGTCATCAGGGGAGAGAGGAGACCAGTATTCTCAGGCTCCTGGGCGCACCCCTGGAGACTCCAGAGCTTCTAAATCTACCTCCCGTGGCCTCTCAGACATTCAAAAACGGTCCCGAATCGCGGAACGATTGTCCGAAGACGCCTGCGATGGCTCCAAGACGCCCCAAGACGCCTTCGAGACACCCCAAGAGCGTTCTGAAGAGTGTCCTCATTGGCAACAATGGATGGTTTCCCGTTGGTTGTTTCATTAATTCTGGGGTTGATCGTCTTCTCGAACTTCCGACGCTCCAAGACGGCCCAAGAGGTCCCGTAGACTGCTCCGAAACTACCCAACAGGCCCTCACGAGGGCCCCAGGACGGCCCAAGAGGGTCCCAAGACGGCCGAAACAGGGGCCCAAGACGGCCGAAGATCGCCCCAAGAGCGCCCCAAGAGAGGCGAAAAGGGAGAACGCGAACCGAAAATCGATCGTTCCGCCCCAAAGGCCCCCCAAAGGCCACAAGAAGTCCCCAAGCGGCCCAAAAGTAGCCCCCACCCAAGAAGCCCCAAGAGGCCCCTAGGAGGCCCAAAAGAGGCCCCAAGGCGGCCCCAAAAATGCTTCAGAACTGCCTCTAAGAGGCTCCGCCAGGCCTCCGAACAGCTCCCAAGACACCCACAAAAATCCCCACATAGTGATAGTGCTCGAGAAGCCCACGACGCCACATTCGTGGACCCCACGCCTCTTCTGGGGGTCGGCGGAATGGCGTAAACCTTTTGAATAAATGATCGAGGAGGAGGAGAAGGAGGAGTAGGAGGAGGGAAAGGAGGAGGAGGAGGAGAAGGAGGAGGAGGAGGAGGAGGACAGAGGTGAAGAGAATCGAGAATGGGAATCGAGGAGACATGAATCCAGCACGACCCCAATTAGGGGAACGCTTCATACTGCATGGACGCAATTGCTTGGCATTGCATGACAGTTATTGGTATATAACTTGGTTTCCTTGGCGTTGATTGGCATTGCGTGGCAGTGCTTGGTTTTGCGTGGCATTGCTTGAATTTGCATGGCACTTCTTGGCAATAGGTGGCATTGCCTGACACTGCTTGGTATTGCTTTGCAGTGCTTAGCATTGCTTGGCAAGTCTTGGCAAACCGGCAAGAAACCAAGACCAAGGAACCAAGGAACCAAGACAAACAAAAACAAGAAACCATGACAACATAACCAAATAACAATGGAGCCAATGAGCCGGGAACAAAAACACGAACACACGAAACCAAGACCTCGAAGCCAAGGCACCACGACGACGACAAAGGGGGAAAGGAGAGGGGGAGGAAGGGAATGAGAAGGAACAGGAGCGGGGGGGGAGGGAGGTGGGGGAGGATGAGCAGCAGGAAGATGAGAAGGGAGGAGGATCAGGACAAGCATCGGATAAAGTGGGGATCGAGGATGACGGAGAAAGAATGGAGGAGGACGAGGGGGAGAAGGATGGAGGACGGAAAAAGACAGAGGAAAGAAGATGGAAAGGGGGATCGAGGATAACAGAGAAAGATAGATGAAACAATATGAAAAACGGAGGATAGGCAAGCGCGTTTCACTACTCGCAAAGCGCTACTCGCAAATGACCTGGATCAGCCGCGGAGGACTTGTCAGAAATTACATCGAGACGAACGTGTGTTTTTCGGACGTTTGCGAGTAGCCATTCTGCGAGTAGTGGAACGGAACGCGCTCGGTGAGAGGAGGAAGAGCCCTGCCCAGCAGCTGGCGGGCGGAGGGGGGGGGCGGGGCGGGATCTTCCGGGCCGCCCGTGGCCGGGGCGGCGCACAGCGCTCGGCACAGGCCGAGCCACCCGCGGGAGGCCGCCAGCATCAGCAGCGTGCCGCCGGCCTCGTCGTCGAACTCCGCGGCGGTGAGTGCCCCCAGGCGGGCGGCCGAGCCGAGGCGGCGGCGCTCGTCGCGGGGGCGGGGGGGCCGCGGCGAGCGCCGCAGCAGTGAGCGGCGGCTGCTTCGACCCCCGATCACCACTCCTGCGGCGACCTCGTCGTCTCCCCGGCCGCCCGCGGGAGAGAGGTCCCCGCCCCCCCCTCCTGATCCGCCTCCCCCTTCACCCCTCCCGCGGCTCGTCGTTTCCGCACACGGGGGTCTCCCCCCCCTCCCCGTCCGCCTCCCCCTCACCCCTCCTGCGGCTACGCAGTCGTCTCCTCAGCGCCCACGGGAGGGAGTTCTCCGCCATCCCATCCTCGCCCGCCTACCACACAACCCCCTCCTGCGGCTACGCAGTCGCCTCTTGAACACCCAAGGGAGGGGTGTCTCCACCCCTCATCCCCGCCCGCCTCCCCCTAACCACTCCTGCGGCCCGTCGTCTCCGCACAAGGGGGTCCCCGCCCCCCCCCCCTGATCCGCCTCCACCATCACCCCTCCTGCGGCGACAGTGTCGACTCCTCAGGCCCACCGGGGGGGGTCTCCGCCCCCCATCCTCGTCCGCCTCCCTCTCACATCTCCTGCGGCTCGTTGTTTCCGCACACGGGGGCCTCCGCCCCCCACTCCTCGTCCGCCTCCCTCATCACCCCTCCGGCGGCTACGCAATCGTCTCCTCAGCGCCCACGGGGGAGGATCTCTGCCCCCCCACATCCTCGCCCGCTTTCCCCATCACCCCTCCTGCGGCTACGCAGTTGCTCCTCCGCGCCCATGGAAGGGGGATCTCCGCCCCCCCCCCTTCTCGTCCGCCTGCCACATCCCCCCTCCTGCGTCTACGTAGTCGTCCCTCACACGGGAGGGTCTCCACCCTCCCATCCCCGTCCACCTCCCGCATCACCCTTCCTGCGACTAGGCAGTCATATCCTCTGCGCCCACGGAAAGGAGGTCTCCGCCCCACCCCCA
>CAUYUJ010014924.1:241823-312058 GCA_963575745.1 Prorocentrum cordatum
CTGTGGTGATCCACGTATGACGTACTTCCGCCGGGCCTCCCAGGAACCCACGAAAGTTGCGAAAATTACGCAGATCGCAACCCCCTAAGGGCGGCAAGGTCCCGCGGTGATCCGCGTATGACGTACCTCCGCTGGGCCTCCCAATAGCCCACGAAAATGGCGACAATTGCCCAGATCGCAGCCCGCCAGGGGGCGGCGAGGTACCGAGGTGATCCGCGTGGGACGTACATCCTCTGGGCCTCCCAGGAGCCCACGACATTGGCGACAATTGCGCAGATCGCAAGCCCCCCAAAAAGGCGGCGAGGTACCGAAGTGATCCGCGTATGCCGTACTTCCGCTGGGCCTCCCAGGAGCCCACGACCAGGGCGACACTTGCGCAAATCGCAAGCCCCCGAAAGGGCGGCGAGGTCCCGTGGTGATCCGCGTATGACGTACCTCCGCTGGGCCTCCCAGGAACCCACGAACGTGGCGACAATTGCGCAGATCGCAAGCCCCCAAGGGCGGCGATGTCCCGTGGTGATCCGTGCATCACGTACCTCCGCTGGGCCTCCCAGGCGCCCACGACATTGGCGGCAATTGCGCAGATCGCAGCCCCCCAGGGGGCGGCGAGGTACCGAGGTGATCCGCGTGGGACCCACCTCCGCTGGGCCTCCCAGGAGCCCACGAAAGTGGCGACAATTGCGCAGATCGCAAGCACC
Organism: Prorocentrum cordatum; assembly: GCA_963575745.1. Lineage (NCBI taxonomy): Eukaryota > Dinophyceae > Prorocentrales > Prorocentraceae > Prorocentrum > Prorocentrum cordatum. The sequence continues at coordinate 242,522 of CAUYUJ010014924.1, forward strand.
CCAAGGGGCGGCGAGGTACCGAGGTGATCCGCGTGGGACCTCCGCTGGGCCTCACAGGAACCCACGAAAATGGCGACACTTGCGCAGATCGCAAGCCCGCCAGGGGGCGGCGAGGTGCCGAGGTGATCCGCGTGGGACGTACATCCTCTAGGCCTCCCAGGAGCCCACGAAAGTGCCGACAATTGCGCAGATCGCAAGCCCCCCAAAAAGGCGGCGAGGTACCGAAGTGATCCGCGTGGGACCCACCACCGCTGGACCTCCCAGGAGCCCACGAAAGTGGCGACAATTGCGCAGATCGCAAGCCCCCCTAGGGGGTGGCGAGGTACCGAGGTGATCCGCGTGGGACCCACCTCCGCTGGGCCTCACAGGAGCCCACGAAAATGACGCCAATTGCGCAGATCGCAAGCCCCCCAAAAGGGCGGCGAGGCCCCGCGGTGATCCGCGTATGACGTACCTCCGCTGGGAGGCCCCACGAACACGGCGACACTTGCGCAGATCGCAAGCCCCCCAGGGGGCGGCGAGGTACCGAGGTGATCCGCGTGGGACCCACCTCCGCTGGGCCTCCCAGGAGCCCACGACATTGGCGACAATTGCGCAGATCGCAAGCCCCCCAGGGGGCGGCGAGGTACCGAGGTGATCCGCGTGGGACCCACATCCGCTGGGCCTCCCAGGAACCCACGAAAATGGCGACACTTGCGCAGATCGCAAGCCCCCCAAGGGGCGGCGAAGTACCGAGGTGATCCGCATGGGACCACCTCCGCTGGGCCTCCCAGGAGCCCACGAAAGTGGCGACAATTGCGCAGATCGCAAACCCCCCAAAGGGGCGACGACGTACCAATGTGATCCGCGTGGGACCCACCTCCGCTGGGCCTCCCAGGAGCCCACGAAAGTGCCGACAATTGCGCAGATCGCAAGCCCCCCAGGGGGCGGCGAGGTACCGAGGTGATCCGCGTGGGACCCACATCCGCTGGGCCTCCCAGGAACCCACGAAAATGGCGACACTTGCGCAGATCGCAAGCCCCCCAAGGGGCGGCGAAGTACCGAGGTGATCCGCATGGGACCACCTCCGCTGGGCCTCCCAGGAGCCCACGAAAGTGGCGACAATTGCGCAGATCGCAAACCCCCCAAAGGGGCGACGACGTACCAATGTGATCCGCGTGGGACCCACCTCCGCTGGGCCTCCCATGAGCCCACGAAAGTGGCGACAATCGCGCAGATCGCAAGCCCCCCAGGGGGCGGCGAGGTACCGAGGTGATCCGCGTGGGACCCACCTCCGCTGGGCCTCACAGGAGCCCACGAAAGTGGCGACAATTGCGCAGATCGCAAGCCCCCCGGGGGGCGAGGTACTGAGGTGATCCGCGTGGGACCCATCTCCGCTGGGCCTCACAGGAGCCCACGAACACGGCGACACTTGCGCAGATCGCAAGCCCCCCCAAGGGGCGGCGAGGTACCGAGGTGATCCGCGTGGGACCCACCTCCGTTGGGCCTCCCAGGAGCCCACGAATGTGGCGACAGTTGCGCAGATCGCAACCCGACGGCACGAGAGAAGAGGAGAGGGGAACACCGGAAACAGGAGAGGAGGAGGTTGAGGAGAGGGGAGAAGAAGGAAGGAGGGAAGGAAGGACGGGGCGACCACACTGCTCGATTCAGAACGAGTACCCAACACAGGAGGGTTGGGAACTACTGATATCCTTATCATTCGCAGTGTATTACCATTCGCGGTATTATTCCTCTGTTTATGCATAATTGTCCTCCTCCCTCCTGCTCTTCCTCCTCCTCCGCCTCCTCCTCCTCCTCCTCCTCCTCCTCCTCCACCTCATCCTCCTCCTCTTCCGCCTCCTCCTCCTCTTCGTCCTCTCCTCCCTCTACCTCCTCCTCCTCCTCCTCGTCCTCCTCCTCCTCTTCCTCATCCTCATCCTCATCCTCCATCTCCTCCTCATCCTCCGCCTTCTCCTCCTCCTCCTCCTCCTCCTCCCCCTCCTCCTCCTCTGCCTGCTCCTCCTCCTCCTCCTCGTCCTCCTCCTCCTCTGGCTTCGGGTTCCTAAGAGACGTAATCCGCTGGGCAAACTACGCCCACCTACTTGAAGCAGGACGCATTTCGAGGCCAGGAGACACGCCGTACACATCGGGACCCGACCGAAGGTTGAAGGGCCGCCTCGAGGCCCCCTCAGACTTCGGGAGCCTCTCCAAAAACCTCGGACCATCCTTCGGCGGTCCTCGTCCGCCGTCGAGAACGACAAGTGGTTGACCGTGTGGGACACGTTCGTGAACGCGAAATTCAAAGAATCGTCGCCCGAGTGCGTTCCTCCTCCTCCTACTCCTCTTCCCCCTCATTTCCTCCACATCCTCCTCGGGCTCCTTCGTTTTGCTGATTCGCATGATTATACTGAGCCGTACATATTTAGCATTACTCATGTGTTCGTCTCATTATTATTCGTAGTATTGATAGGTGTAGTAATATTACTAGAATGAATATTGCCTGTATAAATGTTAGCCTTACTATTACTAGTACTAACGCTAGTAATAGAAACATTGCTCATGGTAGTAGCATTCGTCGCGTTATTAATCTTATCATTACCATCGTCAGCATCATCATTTGTACGATTGGCTGTGATACTAATAATGGTGGTATTCTTCATATGTTTTACGATTATTTGTGCTACTGTTAGTCGTCGCATTCGCATTCATAAAAGTATTATGGGTTTTGTGTGACTGGTATTATTATTCGTCGCAGCCTACGTCTTCGTAGGAGTATCATAAATCGTGTTCTTCTTATAACTCAGAATCGTAGTCTTCCTCGTTTTATTCGTATTCGTCGTAGTAGCATATTCTTCTGCTTATTATTACACTATCATTTGATTCGTTGCCGTCTTTTGGGTAGTACGATTCTTAATCATACTTCTCTTCTTCAAAATCGTAAACATCGTGTTCTTACTATTATGAACAGTATCGTATGTGTATAACCCTTCATATTCATATAAAACTGTGAATGCTCCTCCTGCTCCTTGTATTCCTCCTCCTCCTCCACTTCCTCCTCCTCCTCCACTTTCGAAATTCGACGTGCGGGAATGTTGCCTGCATGGCGACAGCGGCCCTCCACCATCCCCCCACCAGAACGCTGGTGGGGGGTAACAAACATGGGCGGTAAACTAAGGACAAGGCGAAAGGCGAGCGAACGGCGAGGACGAATGTGTGTATATATATATATATATATGGAATACACCGTAGGGGAGGGGGATGGCGAGACTGCCCGTGGCGACGCGGTGCGCGCGCAAGTGGGGGCCGAGCTTGGGCCCCAGCTCGGCGGGGAGAGAGGGCTGAGACCTAGAAATGGGGACCGCCTGCTCCGCCGCCGCGTGTGCCCAATCCAGGGGCGAGGAATGAAGGGGCCCCAGGACACACAAATAAATACACACAAATAAAAATACTCCCCATATTTTCCAATATTTTCTGATTTCTGTCTTCCCCCCCAACTCCCATATTTTCCCATATTTTCCTAGGAGTCGACGATTAATTGTGTCTGTGTGTGTCTTCCCCTCCTGACAAAAGTGGGCGGTGCAAGCCGGCGGTGGCGCGGCACGCCCCGAGGGGAGGGCGAGAGAGCCCCCTCTCGGCGCGGCTATGGGCTGTGCGCCACCTGGCCCACGGCCGCCGCGCACCCGCGCCGCGCACCCGCGCCCCCGCCCTCCCCCTGGCTGCGCGGGGGCGCGGTGGAACAAGCAAGCGAGCAAAAGGCGAAGGAGAGGACCCGCAGGAAGAAGAGGCGAGCTTCCGTAGGACACCTGGCCCACGGCCGCCGCGCACCCGCGCCCCACCCGCGCCCCCGCCCTCCCCCGGCTGCGCGGGGGCGAGGTGGAAAAAGGAAGCGAGCGAAAGGCGAGGGAGAGGAACCGCAGGGAGGAGAGGCGAGCTTCCGTGGGATGGAAAAAGGAGAGTCCGGGATGCAGTTAAAAAGTGCCGATATAGGGGTAATTAGTGGAAGTAGGCGCAATCCACGGAATTACACTTGTGCAAGTACGTGCGGGAAGACCTGCTCTTGCCGCGCCAGTAGGCGCGACGGCCTAGGTAGCCGAGGGCGGCGGTAACGAGGTAGGTGGGTCCCAGAGTAAATGGTGGCAGAGGTGAAAGTACGCGCCAGAAGTGAGGCGGCGAGGATTCGTTCTGCGTCAGCTGCCGCATCTGCTGCGAGCGTCGGCAGCGGGAGCATCAGTGGGTAGGTGCTGCCATGCCAGGTCGCGCTCGGCTGGCGACGCCGCTGCCGCGGCGGCAGCGGGCGCGCAGGTTGGACATGGGACGGCGAAGCGGAGCGCGGGGTTTGTCGATGCAGCTAGCTGAGTCGCGGTCGCGTCGTCGGTGGAGCAAAAATGGCCGAGGCATGGGAAGGCTGCTCTCCGCGCGGGCAGCGGCAGCTGCAGCTGTAGAGGCGCACCTCTGGAAGATGCGGCATTGATGCCGGCGTTCCTCGCGGCGAGGGCGGCCGGCGCAAGGCAGGGGCTCGGAGTGGCCGAGCTGTTCCCTGCGCCCGGCGGCCGCCCATCCTCGCACGGGGGCGCGGCGGGCGGAGGCGACGTCGGTAGGTTGTGTCGGAAAGGTCGAGTTTGAGGTGGTGGCTCTGGTTGCCATCGCCGGGCCCCGCGTCCGCATCTGGGCTGCCGTTGAACTCTCTGGCTGGTCCGACAGCGCTCGCTTCTCGCGCAGATGATGACGCGCGCGATGTCGCGCGCTGCCCTGCGGCACTCGCCCGCGTTGTCCGTGCTCTTGGCGAGGCGCAGCAGATGCTGGTCACTTCGGCTGTCCTCGGTCAAGCAGTTTAGACTGATGCCCTCTGCATTGTGGCGCGGGGACTCGAGGTCCTCGCCCAGTTCGCGCGCCCGTCGGCGTCTACGCCTTTGCGCTGGGCCGCGCATCGACCCACGCGACGCGGACGCGCTCACCATCGGCGATCGGCACGCAGACGTTCATGCACTCGTGCGCTGGGGCCCACAACCCGCATGCCTTGCGGCCCTGGTCGACGTCGCCATCGAGGTGCGAAAAAAAGATCGCGACTAGGAGGTGTCCGTCTTGCGTCGCACCCTTTAGATTTTCACGAGCGCTTTGGCTCGCGCGCGCATTGTCGTTGGTCAGAATGGTCGCGGTGACCCCGGTGCCGTCGCCAGTGGGCGCGGCCCCCCGGCGGCCGTCGGCGCGGCCCTCGCCGCCGCCGCTGCCTTCCGCAGGATGCACGTCTGAGAGGGCGCGTCCGCTGGAGTGGCTGTGCACGATGACCTCGACGTCGGCTTCGGCGCGCGTCGGCGGCGGAGGCGCCTTTGGCCGCGGCGGTGACAGTAGGGTGGCCGGTGGCATCGGCGCAGCCATGTGAGCGTCGTAGACGTTCGTCTTCCGCGCAGACGTTTGGCCCCATGCTGGCGTGGGGCTCCTCTTGGAGCCATCGATGGGAAGTGCCTCGTAGCGGGCGAGCTTCATGCAGTCAATCGGCGCGCGTCTAGCGTCGGTCGCCCCCGCCGTTGGCGCGGCTGGCCACTGCGGCGCCTTGGGGGCACATGCGCTCGAAGTGCCCCATCGTATCTTCAGCCGCTCCCCCTGTCGACTGGCTCGTCTGCGGTGAGGACCTCGTTGGTACGAGGGGCCACCTGGTCGTGCACGTCGCGCCACTCAATGCTGCTGCGAAAGATGATGCCGGTGGAGATGCACTCGTTGCATCTCCCGTTTCTCGGGTAGCCGGTGATATACCACTGTGAGCCACAATTCCGCGCATTACTGGAGAGCCATGCGTGGTTGATGCCAAAACGTCGGCGCTGGATCCTGGAGTGCGGTGCTTCAGACGTAGCTTGCCAGCGCCGTCCTGGATGTCGTGTAGACTGTACAGGATCAACCCTAGGCTGATGGTGACCGAGATCATGTCTCTCGCAATGTCGCGCACGCCCTGTGCGGTCTGTAGCAGCGGACTGCCGGAGCTCATGCTGGTAATGGGCGACACGGGGTCTCATCATCATATTCAGTCGCGCATCGCTCTTTCTTTCTTTTTTCCCAACCATCCTGTGGTGTTGGGTCCTCGTTTTGAAGAAACGGCCCCCGCGTTCCCTCTCCTCCTCCTCCTCCTCCTTCTCCTCGCCCTCCTCCCTCCAGGGTTCGCATGCGCCTCCCCACCACCCATTTCGGCACACCCCTCACACGCTTCGTGGCCCCATAGGGAGCTCCACCGAAGGCCCCAGTGGCTGCGTTCGCATGCCTCCCCACCACCCATTTCGGCACACCCCTCACACGCTTCGTGGCCCCATAGGGAGCTCCACCGAAGGCCCCAGTGGCGTTCGCATGCCTCCCCACCACCCATTTCGGCACACCCCTCACACGCTTCGTGGCCCCATAGGGAGCTCCACCGAAGGCCCCAGTGGCTGCGTTCGCATGCCTCCCCACCACCCATTTCGGCTCACAATTCACGTTCACACGCTGGCCCCAGTTCGCATGTCGGTTTCGTGGCCCCATAGGGAGCTCCACCGAAGGCCCCAGTGGCTCCCCATGCCTCCCCACCCATTTCGGCACACCCCTCACACGTTTCGTGGCCCCATAGGGAGCTCCACCGAAGGCCCCAGTGGCTGCGTTCGCATGCCTCCCCACCACCCATTTCGGCACACCCCTCACACGTTTCGTGGCCCCATAGGGAGCTCCACCGAAGGCCCCAGTGGCTGCGTTCGCATGCCTCCCCACCACCCATTTCGGCACACCCCTCACACGTTTCGTGGCCCCATAGGGAGCTCCACCGAAGGCCCCAGTGGCTGCGTTCGCATGCCTCCCCACCACCCATTTCGGCACACCCCTCACACGTTTCGTGGCCCCATAGGGAGCTCCACCGAAGGCCCCAGTGGCTGCGTTCGCATGCCTCCCCCCACCCATTTCGGCACACCCCTCACACGTTTCGTGGCCCCATAGGGAGCTCCACCGAAGGCCCCAGTGGCTGGTCCGCATGCCTCCCCACCACCCATTTCGGCACACCCCTCACACGTTTCGTGGCCCCATAGGGAGCTCCACCGAAGGCCCCAGTGGCTGCCGTCCGCATGCTCCCCACCACCCATTTCGGCACACCCCTCACACGTTTCGTGGCCCCATAGGGAGCTCCACCGAAGGCCCCAGTGGCAGGGTTCGCATGCCTCCCCACCACCCATTTCGGCACACCCCTCATACGTTTCGTGGCCCCATAGGGAGCTCCACCGAAGGCCCCAGTGGCTCCCCACCACCCATTTCGGCACACCCCTCACACGCTTCGTGGCCCCATAGGGAGCTCCACCGAAGGCCCCAGTGGCTGCGTTCGCATGCCTCCCCACCACACATTTCTGCACACCCCTCACACGCTTCGTGGCCCCATAGGGAGCTCCACCGAAGGCCCCAGTGGCAGGGTCCGCATGCCTCCCCACCACACATTTCGGCACACCCTTCACACGCTTCGTGGCCCCATAGGGAGCTCCACCGAAGGCCCCAGTGGCGCGGTGCCTCTGAGAAGAAGGGCCTAGTTTGCGTGCCCCCTCCTTCGTCTCATATCCGCGCGGCACTCGCAGCTGCATATGGTTGGGTCCTTCGCCAGGCTAATTGTTTTTCTCTCTCTCTCTCTCTCTCTCTCTCTCTCTCTCTCTCTCTCTCTCTCTCTCTCTCTCTCTCTCTCTCTCTCTCTCTCTCTCTCTCTCTCTTTCTTTATTTATATTTCTCTCTCTCTCTCTCTCTCTCTCTCTCTCTCTCTCTCTCTCTCTCTCTCTCTCTTTCTCTTTCTCTCTCACCACTCAACATCGTTTTCTCTGGGAACCCCGCGCAGGATCTCTGAGGCCTGAGTTGCTTGCGAGGAAGTCTCAGGCGGGGACCCCTTCCCAGTGGGGCCCGCAACCCATGTTGGCAATCCGAAGGGGTCATCGGAACCCTGCAACTGCGCCGCGCTCGCCAGCTGCAGCTTTCCCCCGAGCGCCAGCGCGTTGGCCATGATGGCGGCAACTGGAAGCGGGATCGGCAGCCGAGACTTTGTCGGAGCCAGCAGCCGCCAACCCCTCTCGGCGGCGTGAGTCCGCACCAGCTCGGGGGCCCCGCGCGTGAGCTCTGGGCGGAGGTATCCCAGGGCCGCCAGGAGGTAGCTGCCGCTCGCCAGCCCGCTGCCCTCGAAGAACTGCTCGTTCATCCATGCCGCCGCCGCCGCGTCGAGCGCCGACGCCGGCTCCAGCGGCATCCTGGACGCCCGGGCCCAGCGCTCGAAGACGGCCACCCGGTTGCGGTACTTGGTCTCCGTGGGCCGCACGGCGCGGCGCTCCAGGAAGCCCACTGGGGCGCTGGCGTCTGTCCTCTGGCTGCCGTGCTTCTCCAGCCTCCTCCGCTTCCCCAGGTTCAGCTCGACCTGCGAGGCCCCCCTTCTCAGCGTGCGAGCGCCCGTCGCCGCGACCGGCCAGGGGGCCGCCCCCGCGCCCGCGCCTCTGCGCGGCCTGCGCGGAGCCGAAGGGCCCGCTCTGACTCTGGGCTCCAGCCGCCTCGGCACCCGCCCTGGCCCTGAAGCCCGCGCCCCGGAGGTCGGGTGGGCCGGCCGGCTCTGCAGCGTCGCCTTCGGCCTGGCGGCCGGGCCCGCGGGCTTCGGCACCCCGCCCAGGATCGTCTTCGCGACGTCGGGCGGCCGCGGCAGCGTCGCGCCCAGCGGGCCGCGCGCGGCCTCCGCGCTGCGCGGCGGGCCGCCCCGGGAGCTGTCGTCGGAGGGAACCCAGAGGTAAAAGGACACGGAACCGATCAAACAGAAGGCGGCCCACTGTCTTACCACGCGGCCCACGCCTTGAGCCGATGAGCGGCCCTTGGAGGCGGCAAGGATGAACGACGCGGCGTCCGACAACATCGCGGCGCTCACCGACGGCCTTCCGATATTGCAGAATGCGTATCAAGGCCCACCCCCCGCTATGCCTGCCAGGGCGACCTGCGCCCCCTGACGATCCCACGGGGATGATGAGATCATTTTCCAGACCCCCCCCCCCCCCCCACATGGATCGAGGCACGCGCGGGGCGCGGCGCCGAAAAACTCCGAGATCGGGGACTTCCAAATCTCCGCGAGCAGCCGCCGAGCCTTCCTCAGACCGCGAGAAGCGCCACCTCTCGTTGAACTGGGCGGCCTCCGCCAGCCACTCCTCCGGCACGCGCTTCTGCATGACGCCCCTGCCCCACGCGGAGGCGACGAAGACGGCGGGCCGCGGGCCCCAGCGGGCGCCCAGCTGCCGCCGCGCCAGGGGGCGCCAGCGCGGCAGCCCAGCGCAGCTCCTGCCGCGCGCTGTCCAAGAGCCGGCCTGACCTGTCCTCAAAGACCTCGACGTACGCGCAACTCGTCGAGAGGGCGCTCAGGAGCTCCCTGCGAATCAGGGCTCGAACAGTGTAGTGGCCGATCACGCTCGACAACTCGCGGCCGCCGACGACCTTCCTGTCGGCCAGAGCCAGCAGGCCCAACCGGAGGCGCCAGGCTGACCGCGGCGCCACCTCCACGGCGGGCTCGAGGACCGAGAAACGCCAGCCCAGCGCCTCACCCCCAGCCCCCCAGCGCGGCGCGTGCGCGGGCAGCACGGCCCCCTGCAGCGCCCGGGTGGCGGGCGGGACGCGATCCTTCAACTCCTCCGCGTCCTGGCTCAGCGAGGCGAAGTTGTCCACGTACTTCGCGCGTAGGCCCCGGGCCAGGGGTGGCGGCGGCGCAGCGTCACGAAGCCGATCGCCATCACCCATCTTCGTCGAGCTGTCGACGATGGCGTCGCGCAGCTTCTGGCAGGCCCAGAGCGCTTGCGACCAGCCCATCGGCAGGGCCCGAAGCACCGGCACGATGCGGCCCTGCGCGCACGCGGTCTGGCCCTCGACGCTCGCCACGTTCACCGCGCCAGCCCGCGCAGGAGCCAGGCTGAAGTGCACGCGGAGGTCGCTCGGCAGCAGCATCGCGTAGAAGGCGGCCTGGGCGTCGACGCCCCCGACGACGATGGGCGGCACTTTGTCCGCGCGCGCCGCGCTGAAGGCCTGGCCCGTGGCGAGCTCCACGGAGTCGGGCTCGTCGAACACGCAGTTCGCGAGCCGCGCATCTATAATCGCTCTCGATCTGCCCCCCTGATTTCTCCCAGACCGAGAAGGCGCCCGCCTCCGCCCCCGCCGAGCGCCGGCACTCGAGAGCCGCGTACGCGACCTCGGCTCGGCGAAGGATGGCAGCGTAGACCCGCGGCCGCTGGCGAAGCACAGGGCCCCAAAACGGGGCGACTGACGCCCGCCCCCAGCCTCGAGCGGTCAGCGATGAATCTGCCCGCCGCGCCCCCAGCTGACTCCAAGTCGACGGGCTCGAAGCCGGCGGGCGGGGGCGCGAGGTTGCGCACGTCGAACGGCGCGACGACAGACGGCTCGCCGTCGCATCGCCGCGAACCCCGGAGCTCGCCCAAGGCCCCCGAGGGCTCCACGTCGGGCGGCGGAGGGCCGAGGCGCGACCAGGCCTCGCGGGCCCGAGACGCGCGCTCGGGCTGAGCAGCCGCCAGGCGGGGAGCTCGATCCTCTCTCGGCTCGCCCGCGCCGCAGTAGAGGTTGTTGAGGGCGGCGATGGTCTCCGCCGTCCCGGACTGCAAGTGGGACCGACGCTAAACTCGCCGAAGCACCGAACGACAAGGTGGCACCGAATTAGCATCCTTCTCGGTGGCGCGGGCCTCGAGAGGGATGGGCAGGATGTCGCGCTGGCGGCCATCGCCCTGGGCGCGCGCGCTCGAAAAACTCCTCGCAAACGCCGGGCGGCAGTCGGAGCCCTCCGCCGCCCGGCCGGCCTGCATCGCCCCTGTTCCTGCTGGCCCTCCGGGGCCCGCCCCGACTGCTGCTGCGAGGAGAGCAAACGACGCTCCTCTCTCGCTTTCCTGACCTGCTTCATGACCGACGCGTCCCTCTCCACCTCCCTCGCGACGTAGCCGAGGAGGTCTGGGGCGACATCGCCTCGCTCGTGTCGCGATGGGTGCCCAGGAACACGGACGCCTCGTCCACGAGGCCGGCTCGGTCCTGGAGGCCTCCGCTCTGGCCCTGCTTGCCCTTGCCATTGCCGCCGCCGGCGGCGTCCTGGGCGTAGACGTACTCCACGAGCCGCGCGTGCCGCATCTCCACCTCCAGGGCCGCCGCGTTGGCCACGTCGAAGCCGTCGTATCAGCCGGCCTCCTCCATCATCCGAAGGATCACCCTGTGCGCGTCCACGCCTCAGTCGGTCTTCGTGAACCCGTAGACCTGCTTGAAGAACAAAGTGGTGGTCCGTGGGACCACCGCCTCGTCTGTTAGATGAAGGCCGCACACCAGGCCACCGTTCTGGGACCTGGAATCGGCCAGTCACTGAACTGCACCACCGAGAACATCGTCACCACGTCTCGCCACGGGCGCCGACCACAGGCCGGAGGCGTGCCCTCCGGCACCTCCACCATCTGCAGGTCCAGGATGCGTGCATCCGAACCTGGCGCCGCAGTTGGTCCCTCCTCCTCCGGTCCTCCCGCGGGCGGCGGGCCCACAGGGGCTGCTGCGCCCTCGGCCAGAACCTCCCCCAGCAACTCCAGGGCGCCACCTGGAGGAGGCACCGCCGGGCGGCCGCTGGCTCTCCCTCGCCAAGAAGATCTCGCTCGCGGGCGCCACGGCGTCGGACTCCCGAGCCGCCAGGTCCGCCGGCGCCAGGTCGTTCCTGAAGCGGTAGCACTCCGCTCGAGGGACACCGCCGGGAAGGGGCCATCGGCGGTCGGAGAAACGCACGGCCGCCACGTCCTGCTGGCTGTCGAGGTCCAGCAACATCTAGCTGTAGACATCGTCGTCCAGCGTGCACGCCAGCACGTTAGTCTCCGACGACCCCACGACTCCCACGACTCACCGTTAGTGCCATAATCGAGGCGGGGCTCCGTCGTTGTACAACACGAACGCCCACGCCTTCAGCCGCTGGCTGGGCTCCACCATCCTGCGGCGCCGATTTCACAACCACCCGCGTCGGCGTCAGCCACACGCCCAGCGCCAGGCCGGTGAAGAAGAAGCACCCCGCGCAGAGCAGCAGCGCACAGGCCCCCAGCTCGCCACTGGACAGCGGCGCGGGCTGGTTGGGCGGGGCCCCAGGGCACGCTGGGCACTGGGGGCAGGGCGGGCAGGCCGGCACCGACGGGCAGCGCGAGAGCCAGAGGAGGCTCGCCTGCCCGCCCACGTGCGCCAGCCCGGCCAGGGCGCCCAGCAGCAATCCTGCCATGCACTGCTCGGAGCCTAGACCGAAAAAGCTTGAGCGAAAGGGGTTACAGACACAGCATTCTGCAACGGAGCGGCAGCACTCGGGCGAGGGGGCCGATGGACACATGAGGTAAATTATGTAGAATCATCACCAACACCATCAACATCGTCATCATCATCAGCATCCTTATCATTATCATTGTCGTGATAATCCTTATCCACCTCCTCCTCCTCCTCCTCCTCATCATCATCATCATCATCATCATCATCATCATCATCATCATCATAATCATCATCATCATGGTCGTCGTCGCCGTCGTCATGAGAATCACCACCAACACCATCATCATCATCATCAGCATCATCATCACCATCATCATCATCATTATCATCATCATTATCATCATCATCATCCTGATCCTTATCTTCATCCTCCTCCTCATCCTCATCCTTCTCTTCCTCATCATCCTCATCATCATCATCATCATCATCAGCGTCAGCATCAGCATCAGCATCATCATTAGTATCGTCGTCATCATCATCGTTATCAGCATCATCATTTCCACCATCATCATCCTCCACCTCATCATCACCATGATCATCATCACCACCACCAGCATCATCATCACCATCTCCAACCTAATCCTTCTCCTCATCCTTCCCATGATCCTTCCCATGCTCCTCCCCGTACTTCTCCAGATGCTCCTCATCGCCCTCCTCCCGTCCTCCTTGGACGCGGAGGCCAGGAGCAGGTCGGAGGAGGTCGGAGGTGGCGCAGGCCGGGACGACGACGTCGACGGCGACGGCGAGGGCGAGAGCGACGGCGACGGCGACGACGACGACGACGACGACGACGACGACGACGACGACGGCGACGACGGCGACGACGACGACGATGACCACGACGACGACCACGACGACGACCACGACGACGACCACGACCACGACGACGCGGCGCGGGCGTCGTGAGCCCGCCTCGCCGCCTCACGCAGCGCGGCGTCGAGCGGCGCGGCGCCGGCCGCGCCGGGGACCTCCGAGACGCTGAGCGGCCGGGCAAGGCGGAGGCCGCACGGCTCATCGGCGAGGCGCAGGGGCCGAGGGCAAAAGAAAAAAACATGCAGGGGAGGAGAAGGAGAAGGAGAAGGAGGAGGAGGAGGAGGAGGAGGAGGAGGAGGAGGAGGAGGAGGAGGAGGAGGAGGAGGGAGGAGGAGGAGGAGGAGGAGGAGGAGGAGGAGGAGGAGGAGGAGGAGGAGGAGGAGGAGGAGAGGAGGAGGAGGGAGGAGGAGTGAGGAGAGGAGGAGGAGGAGGAGGAGGAGGAGGAGTGAGGAGGAGGAGAGGAGGAGGAGTAGGAGTAGGAGGAGGAGGAGGAGGAGGAGGAGGAGGAGGAGGAGGAGGAGGGAGGAGGAGGAGGGAGGAGGAGGAGGGGGGGGATCGAGATGTCTGGTGGCCCACGCCACGGAGGCTTCCGGGGAACTCCAGAGGTCCTCCAGCTCCAGGAACCTTTTTGGAGACTCCAGAGGGGAGGAGGAGGAGGAGGAGGAGGAGGAGGAGGAGGAGGAGGAGGAGGAGGAGGATTGTGAGGAGGAGGAGGAGGATGGTGGTGAGGAGGAGGAGGAGGGTGAGAAGGATGAGGAGGAGGAGGAGGAGGAGGAGGAGGAGGAGGTGGAAGAGGACCTCTGTGGAGACTCCGGGGACCTCTTTTGAAACCTGGAAATGGGCACCAACACCAACACAGGGGGTTGCCTCCTCTGGGCGTAGATGATCCTAGATCCTGGTGTTGATGGTAATGTTTCGGCCACTTAGGAAGCCCGAATATTTACACCATCACCGAGATCGGGATCATCTTGCCTCGGTGGAGGCACACCGCCGATGTTGGTGTTGGTGTCAACCTCTGGGCCTCCGACTCATGGAAGCGGCGAAGAGAACGCAGGTCTTGTGCAGAGGTCGGCGGCGAGCGAGGGAGGGAAGTGGGAAGGGGCGGGCCTTCTCAGAAGGCTCGGAAGTCCCCCCGGCCTTCTGAGAAGTTTTCTGAGCCTTCCCCGAAAACACCGAAAACGTCAAAGAAGGCTGGAGGGTTTCCGAGAAGCCCTGCAGCCTTCTGAGGAGGCCTGCTCCTGCTCACCTCACCCCCGCGCTCGCCACCGAAGAGGACAGGGCCACTAACTCCGCATACCAAATAAGGGAGGCGCCCACTCGCGACCTTCCACGGGCAGCTTACGCGCGAATGTTCACGCGGCCGAGGCAGCCACTCTGCGTGTCTCGAGTGTGGCGAGGGCAAAATGGATCCGAGGATGATGTCGGGGTAAAGAAGCTCGGTCTACAGACCGCCTCGCATCACCGATGGATCGGCGATGTGCGGTACGACTTTCACCCCCCCTAAATCAGCCTTCATCTGGCCATCGCTCGGACATCCATTCCATGTTTTTCTCGGTTTCGTGCGTGGTTGTTTTTTTTTCGCAGTATGATCCAGGATGCTCCTTAGTAATCCCCACCGAGAAAAAGTGCACACGTCCGAGCGATCCCAAGTCATCGTGCCCGCTGTTCTCTCCTCAGACGCCTGTTGAGGTCCATCCAGGCGGGCACAAGCGCTGGGACGCGGCAGGACTGGCTGCTCCTGGGGTTTGCGGTCGCCCCCGCACCTGGCGTCCGCACGCCCTCTCGAGGGCCTTCTCGCCTGGGCGAGGACTTGCTGCTCACCCTCGCCTCCCAAGAAGGCCCCGTCTGGGGGCCGCTGAAAAAGTACCTCCCGAAGGAGGCCTTGCGGAAGGGCCTCTCGAAACTCGGCGGCTGCCTTGAAGGCAGGGGCATCACAATCGGGGCTCTCCAAAGGGCTTTTAAGGAGGCGGATGCTCTTGAGCGTCACGCCCTCCGCGCATCCTGAGAGGTGGAAGTCTCTGAAAAAAAACAACAAATTGTGTTCGACGCTGCCCCGGCCCCCCTGGCGTGCCGAAGCCGCCGTCATGACAGGGCACCGCGGGGGAGGAGGAGGAGAAGGAGGAGGAGGAGGAGGAGGAGGAGGAGGAGGAGGAGGAGAAAAGGGAAAGAAGAGGAGGAGGATGGTGGTGAGGAGGAGAAGAAAGAGAGGGAGGAGGAGGAGGAGGAGGAGGAGGAGGAGGAAAGCGGAAGCATCCACCTGGAATCGGCCTGCCCTATGCCAGTCCCCCACCAATCGCTGCCCCTCAGGCCGCGGGGTGTTTGCGCCCCTCGCCAGCGACCGCGACGACCCCGAGGTCACGGACTTCGGCCCAAACAGGGGAGGAGGAGGAGGAGGAGGAGGAGGAGGAGGAGGAGGAGGAAGAAGGGAGGAGGAGGAGGAAGAGGAAAGGGGAGCGGAGAAAATGGTAGAGAAGGAGGAAGAGGAGGCGGAGGAGGAGGCGGAATAGGAGGAATAGGAGGTGGAGGAGGAGGAGCAGGAGGGGGACGAGGAGGCGGGGGACGAGGAGGAGGAGCAGGAGGAGGAGGAAGAGGAGGAGGAGGAGGAGAGGGAAAAGGGGCCCCGGAGGGCGGGCGGCACGGGGCGGACGAGGAAGGACGGGAGACGAGGGGAGAGCGGGAGAGGGAGGGAGGCGAGCGGGAGGGGAGGGCGGCGGGGAGGTTGTGCGGAGAGCGCTGGGAGAGGCGGGCGCGGGCGGGGAAGATGGGCACGGGGACGGAGGGGAGGAGACGGCGAAGAGCAAAAGAGGAGGTGCGGAAAACGTGTCATCGAAGAGCGTGCCGGAGAAAACAAAAGATTTCAAAATGAAAACCACAGCATGGGCGCGGGATGAAGCAGCCTCCGCTCTCCCCCAGCGATGGCGGTGTCGTCGCGCCACAGCCTGCCAGAGGAGGAGAGGAGGAGGAGGAGGAAGAAGAAGAAGAAGAAGAAGAGGAGGACGAGGAGGAGGAGCAGGCGGAGGAGGAAGAAACGGCAGAGGAGGACGTACAGGAACAGTGGGAGAAGGAGGAGCAGAGAGGAAGCGAGAGAGAAATAGAGAAAGAGAGAGAAGAGGGGGAGGAGGATAATGACGGAAACGAGGAGAATGAGGATGAGGAGACGGAGGCAAAGAAAGAGAGAGAGAGAGAGAGACACACACACATGTATAGAGAGAGGAGGAGAAGGAGGAGGAGGAGGAGGAGGACGAGAAGGAGGAGGAGGAGGAGGAGGACGGGGAGGGGGAGGGGGAGGAGGGGGAAGGGAAGGAAAAAGCAGGGAGGGAGGGAGGGCGGGGAGGAAGCGAGCGAGCGAGAGAGAGAGATCGGCGGTGGACAAACCTCCCTTTAATAGACCTCCCCTTAGTGAAAACGGCCTGGGACCGAAACCGATGGACCTGGACCCGCAAAAATGACGGCCGCGACGCCCTCTCGCGAACCGAAAACGGCCAATTCCTTAATCGACGTGTCAGGATAGGAGGTCTGTCCACCCCCGAGATAGAGAAAGAGAGAGAGAGAGGAAGAAAGGAGAGAGAGAGAGAGAGAGAACAAAAAAAAAAGCGAGAGACTGAGAGTGAAAGAGAGAGGGGGGGCGAAGGAGTGAAGGGCCAAAATACCAGCAACGAAGAGAAGCGAGGAAGCACGCCAGCGCAGCACCGGGAGCAGAAGGCCACACACAACAGGAGAAGGACAGCGATGGCGAGCAGCAATACGAAGGGTAACGACCAATGGCATGAACATTAAAACAAACTCGGAGGTCCGCGCGGATTTCTCGGATCGGCGCTGAACCCCGCTGGCGAAGCCTCTGGCGCCGCCCCTGGCGCGCTCCGCGCGCCAGGGAAGGTGATCCACCGCCGATCCGAGGAATCCGCGCGGACCTTAGAATTTTATGATTATGTCATGTCGTAACCCATATACGAGGGCGACGGAGACGTGGATGCGAGGGACACGATGGACAGGAGAAGAAAGGAGGAAAATACCGAGGGTCAAGGAGGAGAAGGGGAGGGAAGAAAGAGGGAAGAGATGGAGAATGACGACGAAGGTGGCAGACGCGAGGAAGGAGACGGGGAAGGAGGCAGGCTTTGTGCACTCGTGCAGTATCTGATACCCGACCCCTACCATCCATCCCTTCCAATTGCACCGAGATTCTCTCTATCCGCGGACGCGTGTCATAGCGGGCCTGAAACCTCTAGAAAGCCCCCAACGGTGTTATGTGCAATCGGCCAAGGGCAGTGGCGTATATCGGAGGAGGTGGCGGATGAGCAGTAGGATGGGCAGGAGGAGAAGAGGAGGAGGAGAAAGAGGAGGAGAAAGAGAAAGAGAAAGAGGAGGAGACAGAGGAGGAGAAGAAGGATGGGCAGAAGGAGGAGGAGCAGGAGGAGTAGGAGGAAGAGGAGGAGGAGGAGCACGACCGGCAGCAGCAGGAACTGGAGCTGAAGGAGCGGGAGGAACAGGAGGACCAGGGGAAGGCGGAGGAGGGGATCGAGGATCGAGGACCGAGGAGAGGATCGAGAATCGAAGATCGAGAATCGACAATGATGAGGAAGGCCTCGGATCCAATGATGAACAAAAAACAAGAAACGGCAACCACAACAACAACAACAACAACAACAACAACAACACCAGCCACAACAACAACAACAACAACAACGACAGCGACGACGACGACAACAACAACACCAACCACAACAACAACCACAACAACAACAATAATAACAACAACAATAACAACAACAATAACAACAACAACACCAATAACAATAACAACACCAACATTAACCACAACAACAACAACACCAACCACAACAACAACAACGACGACGACAACAACAACAACAACCACAACAACAACAACACCAACAACAACAACAACAACTACAACAACAACACCAACAACAACAACCACAACAACAACAACCACAACAACAAAAACAACGCCAACCACAACAACAACAACCACAACAACACCAACAGCAACAACAACAACAACAACGACAACAACAATGACAACAACAACAACAACAACGACGACAACAATAACAATAACAACAACAACAACAACAACAACAACAACCACAACAACAACAACAACAACAACCACAACAGCAACAGCAACAACAAAACGCGCCCGCTGCGTGGGGCGAGGGCCGCAGCCGGAACGACGCGGGCGCCGAGCGCCCCGGTTCCAGGGCAATGCCCCCGCACCGCAGCGGGAGCACTACGTTCTTCTCTTCTTCTCTTCTTCTCTTCTTCTCTTCTTAGCTTCTTCTCTTCTTTTTTTGTCCCAGGGGTAGGGCTGACTCTGAGGGTGGGCCCTGGGTTTTTTTGCAATCCTTCGCAGCGGGAGCACTACTTTTGGAACAGCCGAAAAAGCGCTCGGGGTGGAAAGCGCTCGGAGTGGAACGCGCTCGGATTGGACAGCGCTCGGGTTGTCAAAAAGGCCGAACGCGCTGGGACAGCGCCTGCGATCTGGAGGAAGGAAGAACGTCAAAAGACAGATCAGTGTTTGAAATGTGGAAAAGCCATGCGCGGACAGGGCGGGACACCCTCACAACGTATTCGGGGGAGAGAGGAAGGTAGTACGACGCAGATCATGCACGCGTAAAGCACACGGAATATGGCTTTTCTCTTTCAGAGGCCACTGAACACAAGAGTGATCGGCGAACTTGCAGGAAAAAGTGGTGTCAAGCAACGCATATACGTTTGCGCTGACCCAAACAGCGGTTCGATATCTTGCGTGAAGCGTATGAGACAACGTGATCAAAAGCGACGATATCTGCAATGAAAGCTGATGAAAATGCTACGAAATGACGATGGGAACGTGTACCTGTGATGTTCTCTGACCACACTCGCCTCGACGACCCAAGCAGCGGCCGAACAAGAATCTTCCCGTGCCGCCGTCAGAATGACATGTAATATTTGACTCACAATGTCAAAATTCGGGAGCATGGGCGCGACCTCCTTGAACAAACTCTCACCGACCTCCACCGTGAAATTCGCCAGTAAATCAGCAATCTGATTGTTTTCGCGCGGGTGCCAGAGGACATGGTCAGCGATGCGCGTGGCAGGTGTCCATCCAGCAGCAATTAGATCGAATCACATGCTTCTGAGACGTTCGTATACGGGATACAAACTATCTGTACGGAGAGGCACGTGACCACAGACTATGTCGGCCACTGGCTTGCAGTCGACTACGAAGGCAATTCAGATACTCGATCGCCAAAACTCGATCTAAGGGGCTTGTTCGCCATTGGCCGTCGGGCAAGCATCAAAACAAAAACAAACATATGCATAACGTTTTGTCCTGTGTGCCGCCGGAACCGTTGGCTGAAGATCTTGCCCGGAGGTTTTCGCCTTGATGACGGGCAATCCCCAGTGCGAGCACGCGCTGTTGACGAAGTTTTGGCGCAATGCGCGCCACTCGCAAAGGGTAGAGAAAACGTCACGCGTCGACCGCCAATGTGCGCCAAACGCTGTGCAGAATACATCTTCCCATTCGGTGCGATATCCCATACCATTGGAAAACAAAACCTGCAGCCCTTCACTCAATCCAGAAATCTTCGATTGAGTCCCAAGACTGCCGGCCCCTGTACGCCCGGAAGAGAGCGAGCCAATTAGTGGAGCCAGAAGAACAGAAGCACTTCTCTCTCCAAGCGTGCTCGATGGATATGGTCATCAGAAGCAGGGAAAGCGAAGAGGAAGAGACGGAGAAGGAACGACAAGGAGGTGGAGGAGAAAAAGGAGGACGACGCGTAAGAGAAGCGGAAAGGAATGAGTATAAGGAAAGATGAGCAATGATTAGTGGGAACTTGTAGATAGGCGAAAACAGGAGAAAATGGAAGTCGAGGAATAACAGAAATTGTAGCAGAGGGAATATCGCGAGGAAAAATTAGCCTGGCGAAGGACCCAACCATATGCAGCTGCGAGTACCGCACGGATATGAGACGAAGGAGGGGACACGCAAACTAGGCCCCTCTTCTCATAGGCACCGCGCCACTGGGGCCTTCGGTGGAGCTCCCTATGGGGCCACGAAACGTGTGAAGGGTGTGCCGAAATGGGTGGTGGGGAGGCATGCGGACCCTGCCACTGGGGCCTTCGGTGGAGCTCCCTATGGGGCCACGAAACGTGTGAGGGGTGTGCCGAAATGGTGGTGGGGAGGCATGCGGACCCTGCACTGGGGCCTTCGGTGGAGCTCCCTGTGGGGCCACGAAACGTGTGAGCGGTGTGCCGAAATGGGTGGTGGGGAGGCATGCGGACCCTGCCACTGGGGCCTTCGGTGGAGCTCCCTATGGGGCCACGAACCGTGTGAGGGGTGTGCCGAAATGGGTGGTGGGGATGCATGCGGACCCTGCCACTGGGGCCTTCGGTGGAGCTCCCTATGGGGCCACGAAACGTGTGAGGGGGTGTTGCCCGAAAAAGATGGCCGCTGAGGGAGGCTGCGACCCGCAGCCACTGGGGCTTCGGTGGAGCCGCCCTATGGGGCCACGAAACGTGTGAGGGGTGTGCCGAAATGGGTGGTGGGAAGGCATGCGACCGCAGCCACTGGGGCCTTCGGTGGAGCTCCCTATGGGGCCACGAAACGTGTGAGGGGTGTGCCGAAATGAGTGGTGGGGAAGAATGCGGACCCTGCCACTGGGGCCTTCGGTGGAGCTCCCTATGGGGCCACGAAACGTGTGAGGGGTGTGCCGAAATGGGTGGTGGGGGGGCATGCGAACGCAGCCACTGGGGCCTTCGGTGGAGCTCCCTATGGAGCCACGAAACGTGTGAGGGGTGTGCCGAAATGGGTGGTGGGGAGGCATGCGAAAGCAGCCACTGGGGCCTTCGGTGGAGCTCCCTATGGGGCCACGAAACGTGTGAAGGGTGTGCCGAAATGGGTGGTGGGGAGGCATGGCGGAAACGCAGCCACTGGGGCATTCGGTGGAGCTCCCTTGAATTGGGGCCACGAAATAACGTGTGAGGGGTGTTGTGCCGAAATGGGTGTGCGGGCGGCATGCACGCAGCACTGGGCCTTCGGTGGAGCTCCCTATGGGGCCACGAAACGTGTGAGGGGTGTGCCGAAATGGGTGGTGGGGAGGCATGCGGACCCTGCCACTGGGGCCTTCGGTGGAGCTCCCGATGGGGCCACGAAACGTGTGAGGGGTGTGCCGAAATGGGTGGTGGGGAGGCATGCGAACGCAGCCACTGGGGCCTTCGTGGAGCTCCCTATGGGGCCACGAAACGTGTGAAGGGTGTGCCGAAATGGGTGGTGGGGAGGCATGCGAACGCAGCCACTGGGGCCTTCGGTGGAGCTCCCTATGGGGCCACGAAACGTGTGAGGGGTGTGCCGAAATGGGTGGTGGGGAGGCATGCGAACGCAGCCACTGGGGCCTTCGGTGGAGCTCCCTATGGGGCAACGAAACGTGTGAGGGGTGTGCCGAAATGGGTGGTGGGGAGGCATGCGAACGCAGGAGGGAGGAGGGCGAGGAGAAGGAGGAAGAAGGAACGCGGGGACCGTTTCTTCAAAACGAGGACCCAACACCACAGGATGGTTGGGAAATAGAGGAGAGAAAACGGTCGGTGGAGGAGAGAACCGGAGGATGGGACGGTGGGAGCAGGGGGAACGAAAGGACGAGGGAACCAGGGCGTTGTAGCAGCGGAGGCAAATACAACTTATCACTAACAACGAAGGTAAAGACGTGGAGGCAAATGGGAACGGATGAGGGAGGGGAAAAGGAGGGGAACGGGAGATGCAATGCAAAAGCAGGAGAAAGAAAGCGGAGGACTGGGACAAGGCGGTTTAGTTTGGCCTCGGGGAAGGAACGAGCCCCTACTCCAGATCAAACTTGCCAGAAAGCAAGCTGATCAAAGAGCTGACCAGAAAGCGTCGGGCAAGGCGGAGGGGGAGCACGACGAGGAGGAGGGGGAGAGAGCAAGAGAAGAAGGCTGCGGAGGGGAGTATTGAAAACGGGAGAGAAACAGTAGGACAATTACCCACTTCACACCGCACACCCCACACGCACTGTCTGCTGGCAACGAAGAAACTCCCGTCGGCATCTGGGCCCCGGGAAGAAGCCGGAAATGCCGGCAACTTGACGGGCCCTTCGGTAATTCGTTCCCTGTTGCTGGATTCGGGCGAGTCTCCCGCGCAACGGCATGCGCACCGTTGCTGTCATTCGCTGTCAGCGGTCAGTTCTGAAACTGGCTTCACCCAACAACCACGCATCGATGTTTCGAAGAATGCATGCACCTGTTGCGCGACACATCGGACGCACCAGGCCCAAATTGCCCAAACCAAGCAACTCGTTTATGTACTGTTTTCGCGAGCCTGTGCCTCCACACGAAATCATCCTTCACCATTCCCCCATTCGGGATGTGATACATGGTGTGCCCCAAATTTCCTCGATTGCTCGAAACATGTCCATATGATGGCGGGGTCGGTGTTGGACGGCCTTGCACACCTTGGGTTTCCCGCGAGCGCTCTCAAAAGCAGCGACTACAATCTTCACCAGACTCGCGTAAGTACCCACTGTGGCTGTGCTACCGTCTGGGACCACCTCGGCAATACTATGACGCACTTCGGCCTCGAAAGGCAAGGCCTCCGTCCTGTCAGAAAGGCGAGCGCCTGGCTGAAGTATTCCTCCCTCCTCCTCCTTCTCCTCGTCATCGACCTCCTCCTCCTCATCATCATCACGACTAGAATCATCATCAGAATCGTGAACAACATCATTTCTCCTCCTCATCATCACCATCATCATCATCATCATCATCATCATCATCATCATCATCAACATTTTCAGCATCCCTCCTCCTCCTCCTGATCATCCTCACCAGCAGCAACAGCATCAACATCATTTTCACCATGATCATCGACACCCTCAGCATCGGCGTCAACATCATCGTCATAATCACCACCACCACCATCAACATCATTACCATCATCATCAACAACGTCAACAACAATCCCCCTTCCCGCTATTTCCCGCTATTTCAGGCGCCATATGGGGCCGGTGCCCCGAAGCGCAGCGCGGCCGCCGTCGGCGCCCGACGACCGACGGCCGCCGCTTTTTTCCAGCTGCTGGCCGCTGGACGCCCCGTGCTCTGTTTTCCCGGCAGCTGGCCGCTGGGCGCCTTGGCTCTCAAGCTGCTGCCCGCTGGGCACCCCTTTGTCTTTCGCATGGGGCACGCGTCTTCTTCGTGAGGCGGCGCTGCCTGCTGGCCACGCAGGCGGCTGGCAACAACCCTTCGGCGCAAAGGCGCCGCTGCTGCCAGCGGGGAGCCAGGCCGCTCCGCGAGGCCCGCAATGGGCTCGTGCGGATGTGGCATCTGTCCACCTTTCTCGCGCGACTGGAGGCCTCGCGCGAGCGGGCCTGGGCTTCCTCTAGTCCTTCGGATCATCTGCGTGATCTCCTGCATGCAATCCTTGAACAGGCCAGACGGCTGCGGGCACCACCTTTCCGTTTGGATTTCTGGTTCTCAGGGTGATCGTGCAAGCGCGGCGCCCCGCCACCCTTCTCGCGCGCGGTCTTTCAGGTTCTTCGCCGCTGCCGTTGTCTGGTTGGCTGGTTGATGTAGGGCGGGTCGGTTCTTCGAGCGTTCTGCCGCTTGGCTGGAGGCATCGCTGTCCTGCTTGTCACGCAGGAGACTGGCAGCAACCCTTCGGCGCCTGCGCGCTGTTGCTGCCAGCCTGGGAGCTTGGCCGCCCCATGAGGCCTGGCTGTTGGCTCGCGCGGGCGCGGCGTCTCGCCGCCCCTCTCGCGCGCCTGGTCAGGCCTCGCCTCCTCTGGCCCGTGCCCCCTTGTTCTTCCACATGTTCCGCTGCGTGTTCTCCAACATGAGCTCACTGAGAAAGGGCAGACAGACGGGCGCGGTCTCTCGCCTGGCGCGCCTGGTCTTCTTGCCGCCGGCAGGCTGCTCGCGCGGAAGCGGCGTCTCGCCGCCTTTCTCGCGAGGAGCGTTCCAGAGGTCTTCGCTGCTGTCATCCTCGGGGGGCAAGGGCTGTCGGCGGGGCGGGTCGTTGGTCGTTTTTCTGTCCTGGGTGGGGCGCGAGGTTGTAGGTCGCGCGTCGTGACCTCCATGCAACGACTTCGAATGGGATTCGCAGCGGCCCCACCTCGCCCCGCCATGGCCAGGGGTCACAGTGCCCTGGGCAGGGGCTAACCCCAGGCCTTGTGCTGGGCATTGCTCGTGCATGGCTGCGTCGCATCTGCCCCGTGCTCCGCCTGGTCGGCGTTCGGGTGAGCTCCCCCTCCGACATGGGGATGCTGGGGGCGGCGAGTTAGGGCTGACCCCGGGGGCGCGGGCGGCGGCCGCCCCCCCCCCCCTGCCCCCCACCATCCCCCCTGACGGGCGCGGGCAGTGCTCGCCCTGCCCCCCCGCCCTTCGAGCCCATCACGAAATTTGATCCATTTCTCCCCAGGGCATCCGCGACGAGGTCTGCGTTTGCTGAGTGCTGTCGCTGGGCGGTAGACGTTGGTGGAAGCCGCCCTTGCGTGCAGGATGCGTGCTTGCGAGGCGACTTGTGCCTGAGGTGTTCGCACGCATTCGGGGCCGCCACAGGACTTGGCCCCCGAACGCCTGCGGCTCAACGTGGCGACGCTGCCTAAAGTGTTCCCACGCATTCGGGGCTTCCTACGGACTTTGCGCCCTGACGCCACGGTGTGTATGGGGCCACGTCCTGGTGGTGTGGGGATGTTTGTTTGTCGTGGCCGTCCATATTTGCTGGCGTAGGCGTGGGATGCTTGTGGGAGGTATGGAGTGGTGAGTGGGTATCATGCTGGCATGCTGTGTGTCAGTCTGTTGCGCCGTGGTAGGTACGCAGGTGTCCAGGGATGTGCTCTGGACTGCCTGGTGTGCCGCGGTTGCCAGCTCCGTTTCTGCCACCGCGGTCGACGGTCGGATGCTGGTTTGTTGGGGTGGTGGTGGTGTGTGTTGCTGTTGTGAAGGTTGCTCGGGTTACGTAGTGCGTGCTGGTCGTTGGCTCGTATGTGCGGGTAGGTCGGTTGGATGGTTGCTGCGTTGACTGGCCAGTCGGTTGGATGTTGCTAGTGGTGCTAGTGGGTGGCGCGGGGCGTCGAAGGAGGGGGCGCGCTGCGAGTTCAGGCTTTCCGCTCCAACCCCCACGGCCTGATTCAACAGGACCCCGCGTGGATAGATGTAAGGAGCATGCCGTCAAGATCCTAGCAGAGCGGTCAGAGATATGGTGAATGGGGGTCGGGGGAAGGTGGCTACTGGTTGAGTCGGATCGGTGGTGGCTGCGGTGGCGGTGGTGCATGCCAGGCGTCACATGTGGCATATTCTCGAGCCTCGTGCAGGTCGAGGTTCTTGATGGTTCGTCTAGGGTGGGTGCGGTGGTGGCCGCTGCACATCTGGCGTGTCCGACATGGGTCGGGGGGCTGGCCAAAGTGGAGACATCCGGGCTCGATGTGCAAGTGTCGGTCAGGTGAGCTCGCGGCGAACCTCTGAATCACTTGGGTGGCTAAGGTTTCCGCTATCGCTTGGCACGCCATGGGCGGGCATTCCTTGGCGGCACGTGTGTTCCAGGTTCCCTGAGCGCCCGCGCCTGCAAGATCCAGGTGACAGCGCGCGGTGTGGACTCAACACCTGGGGGACTTCGGAAGCGCTCGCGCAGCGCAGGGAACGCCACCGCAAGGAGACTGGTGGTATCCGTAGAGGGTGCTCCGCAGGTGCACTGGTCGAACGTGACGGTGTCGACGTTGGGTTGAGCTCCTAGATGGGCGGTCTCTGGCAACCGCCAGCTGTTGGGCATGCGCTGGTTTCGCTGTTCGGCAGGATGCTCTGGAAGCCCGGGAACATCGTGCACTACGCAGGCGTCAAGGAACTCGAGCTGTGTGCAATATGGCCGGCTGGCCCGTCTAACTTGTTCTGCTTCTGTCCTTCGAAGATGCCGAAAGCCCCAGAGTTGGGTTCCCGAACGGAGTGGCCGCGGCGGCCTGCCTCTGCACTGGCTGGGTGGTCAGAGGCGTGCGCGCGACCGCGTTTCGCACGGCTGCCCTCCGAAACACCGCCGCGATCCGCCCGTCTTTGAGCACTTGACTCCACTGAAACACTGAGGTCTAGCTGGGTAAGCCGCCGAAGGTCGCGTCGCTGGCGACGTCCAAGTGTCAATGCGCATACCGAGTTGTTGCTGTCCGCACCGATGCTGTATGTCCGATAACCGTCGCGAGCCCCCTGAACAGGTGTAGAATGTACATGGTGGGTGCCTGTCGTGGGCGTGGGACCTGAGCGACAGGTGGCAGTGGGGAGTGGGTCACTGTAGCACGGGATGTCCATGCTGGCGTTGTCGTCCGAAGGGGTCGCTGTCGCCGTCGAGCTCTGGTGGTTGGAGGTGTTGGAATGGTCGCTCTGCCAAGTCGCTGGGCCGTCCCGCTTGTCGGCTCTGCTGCAACTGCTGCCGGACCGCCTACCGACCGATCTCGCGCTGGTCCGGCAGTGGCATCGGCAGCCGTCTCCGCATGTGGGCGGCGCGGCGCTTGGCCTTCAGGAGGTGCTTGACGATGCGGTTGGTGGTGTGGAAGTCGCGTTCGCAATCCAGACATAGTGCACCTTGTGCCAATTTGGCTGGGTGGTTGGCGTTTGTGTGGTGCCGACTGATGCGGGCTCTAAGCCGCTGCGTGGTGGGTTCGGTGTGCCCACAATCGTAGCATGCGTAAGTCGTGGCGTGCTGTGGCTATTGCCCGTTGAATGCTGGGATGGCGTAGATGTGGGTCCAAGCGGCAGTCCGCTTCCGCAATCGTTCTAGGTGGTCGTCGTCATATGCTGCAAGTCGTGCTCTATGTTGCGTCTTCTCGACGTGGTTGACGAGCTTCGCTCGGTCGGTGCGGGCCCAGTCCTTCCAGTCGTCGATGGAGTGCTGGCTACCTAGTTCGTCAGGGTCAGTGTGTTCACGAAACCATGAGATGTCGTGTCGTACTGCCTCCGCCCAGCCGTCCTGGGCTTCCCGCGCTTCCGCTAGCAACCTCCGAAGGTATATGGGCCCGTGGTCGACTACTCTCGCAAGGCGGCGGGGCTGCTCCAAAGTCAGGTCGGCCTCGCTTGAGGGCCGCTAGACCCCCTCTAAGATCTGGCAATTGTTCACCAGCTTGTCGCGTTTCTGCTTCCATGTTATGCCATGGGCGGCAGCGTCATTGGCGACGTACTGGGTCTCAAAATTGCGGGCGTCGGAGGTTCCGAGCGGCGGCCAGGTGCCCGAGTTGTATGCAAAGTGTGAGAGCATGGCGTAGTCCGCAAGGGCAGCCTTATCGTGGGCCGTGAGCTGCTTGCGCTTGTACACCTCGCGGCGTAGTGGGATGGTCTTTGCTGCTGCCTTGGTGACCGTGTGGACGACGTCAACTCCTGGGGAGCCGGCGTCGGTGGCCATCGTGCCGAGGAGGCGGTGGTGCCTGACGATCTCGACGACGCTGCTGGCCACTGGAACCTCGATGTGAATGGACTCCCGCGAAGCTGTTATGTGGCGGCGGCCAGGTAGACGCTCTGACAGATAATGGTAATCTCTCGCTCGGCCTGGCTGTGGTGGGAGAAGACGTGGTGGGTGGTGAGGCCATCGACAAACGAGAGGCCGTGGGCTCTTCTTGCAGCTCGTGGTGGCGGTCACCGTCGCCGTCGCACTCGACTGCTTCGCCAATAGGGTTCGGCGCGACGGTGACGCCCGCCTCTCGCAGGAAGGACGTCAGCACCCTGAGGGCCCTGGAGAAGCAGATGTTGAAACATGCATCTGTTAGAGGCACGCCGGTCCTTTTGCCCTTCCTGGGCATCATCAAGGCTGTGCTATGCCGATGCGATGCCCATCGATCGCGGTGCCCCTCAGTGTCGAGGGCAGACAAGTGGGAGAAATCCGTCGTGCTGTCGAAGGGCCCAGGAGCTTCGAGGAGCCGCTGCAGCTGCGGCGCGATCCACGCGGGCACCTCGACGCTGTTGAGGACGCCCTCGAGTTCGTGCTCTTCCCCAAGCATCTGGTGGATGAGCTGCGGCAGTGCGCTGCAGAATGCCTCCTGGAGGTCGTGCATGCCCACGACGCGGGGGCGCCCCTGCCCCTTGGCCCTCTCCATGAAACGCCTGGTCGCGAGGACCGTCATGTCTGCCCCTCGCCCGTCGGCCTCCTGTCTGGATGTCTTCCAGGATTTGGGCGAGGCAGCCGTTGAGCATCATCCGCAAGAATTCGCTGTGATGCTTGCCAAGCACGTTGTTCAAGATCAGATCATCTCCCTGTGGGCTTGCAGAGCGCGCTCGTCGCCCTTGACCTTGGGGGCGGCAACCGTACCTCCCCCCCTTGAAGGCGAGTGGATCGCGGACTGCGACCGCGGCTTTCACGAAGAGCGGGCGCAGCATATCTACGCACTGGCGGGGCGCTATGCGCAGCAGGGCTGTCTGGCCCACCCTTGGGGCCTTGCGCTGCCGATCGCATCTGGTAGTGGCGCGCGCCGCAGGGCATCGCCGCCTCGACTTCCAGCTCGCCCTGGAAGAACTTCTTTGCGCTGTCCTGGTTGTGCTTGTGGGCTAGCTGCTTGGCCGCGATGACTTTGCCCGCTTGGGTGGCGGCGAAATACTGCATCTCGAGGTTGGCGATGTCGTCGGATGCGCTCAGCATGTGGCCGTCTGGCCCTAGTCGGAATGGAAGGCCCGCCTCGTGGCGCGCCTTCTTGCCGCCGAAGCGCAGCAGTGCTCGGTTCCGCTGCCATTGACGATGGGCGTCATTATTTGCCTGGGCGCCCTTCGCCGCGGCTGCAAAGGCGGACGGGAAGGCGCAGCGGTCGCGCCCGATGGCGCAGGCCAGCGGGGGGGGCGCCGCGAGCATGAAGGGGCGCGCAGCGTTTTCTGACGGCGGGGAGGCCCAACTGATGAAGTGAACCGCTTGTGTCTGGAGCCGGTAGATGGCGCGACAGCCGGCGTCGAGCTCCGTCGCAATGCAGTTGGCGACCTCTCTGAATGTCTCATTCGTGATGGTCTTGGCGCGGGCGCAAAGCCTGCTAGGTTGGTTGTCGGCGATGAGGCCGCGCTTCAGGTCCTTGAGGACCCTGTTGGCGGGGCGCCGCATGCGGATGATGCTCATGGTGCGCGGCGCCATGTAGGGCTTGAGTGGCGTTTTAGTCGCAGGCCCGTAGGCTTCTAGGGCTGCTTCTTTGATGGTGGTCGTGCCTTGGTGGCGGGGTGGTCGCTGATGTCGCAGATAGAAGTACTGGTGAGGCTTACTCCAGTAGTTGTTGAAAGCGCGCTTTCGCGCCTGGGTCGGCAAACTTGGAGCTGTCTGGGGCGGGTTCGCCCTTGGTCGCCTTGTCGCCGATCCGCCATCGCATTGTGGCAAGCGCTGGGATGTGATCGTCTGCGGTCACTCCTTTGTCGAACCCTGGGTCGGTGGTGGCTGCGAGCACGCACTTTGCACGGTGCTCCGAGATCATGATGTTGTCGAGACGGCGGCGATGGCGTTTCGAGGCGATGTGCGCGAACGCTGCCGAGCCTCGGTCCTTCGTAATGTTGACGATCTCGAGGTGGTGCACCGCTGTGAAGTTGAACGGCCTAGTGCCCGTCTCGTTCATGGGTACTGGGAAGCCACCGCTTCCGATCCAGTCGCTAGTAGCCTCGCCAGATCCTTCCGCTAATGTCGCCCATGACGACGTCGATGGAGCAGCCGCTGGTGAGGCGGGAGAACTGGTCCCAGAACTAGCCCTCCATGGCCCCGTCCGCCTCGTCGTGCGGCGCATGCACCGATGCGATGGCGATCTCGGCGGTCAAGACTGTGGTTCTTAGAACCAAGATGCGGTCCGACTGGTGGAGTAGCGTCTTCTTGGGGCCCAGCGTCTGGGGCTGGCCTTGCGCTGGAAACAGCAGGGTCGCGTCGAGCCAAATGTCGCAGCCCATGCCGAGGTCCTGGCAGCCCGAGGATTAGCAGGTGCACTGGCCCACTCGCTTCACCTCTCCGTCCGAGCTGGTCTCCTGGAAGGCGACCACGTGGACGCCCATGTCGGCGAACTGGGCTGCCAGGTGCAGCATCGTGTTGATGGTGGCTGCTGGAACGTGACTGCTGGCTGGCCGGCGGGCGGCCCTTCCGTTGCCCTTGCCGTGGGTCTCCTGCATGGCCACCTTCGCCGGCAACGACCTGGAGTTGTAGGTGTACAGCTCCAAGAATACTTCCGCCTTGATCTGGGCGCCTCGCTGAAGCAGCTGGACCGCCTCTGAACTGGCCTTGGGCCGGGCGGCGGGGAACGCAAACAGGCCGTCGACAATGGGCGGGTAGGCTGCGGCCTGCCTGGCATCAGCGTCTCGCAACCGCTCACGCGTCAGCAGCTCGCTGGCCGTGACTGCCTTCAACGCGGCGTTGTCGTCTCAGTGCTGAGGCCCGCAGCGGCTTGGTCGGCCACTCCATCCGCCAGCCCGTTCCATGGGTGGACGATGTGCGACTTGATGCGCGCCCGAGTGAATGGCAGCGCACTCCCGACTAGATCCGCCATGATCTGCATGGGGGTACCTAGCTTCTCGCGGGCATGGCTGGTGGCCTCCCCTTTGGCGAGCTTGATGACATTGAGCGCGTCTGGCGCGATGCCCACCGTGATCGCATCCTGCAGGGAGGCAGCCCACAGCACAGACCAGAGTCCTGTAGTGACCTTTGCAGGGTAGGCCGAGACCTTCTCCTGGTCCACCATGTTGTCCGTGGCGTCGAGCACTCTGGCTGAAAGGTGCCCGTTGGACCCGAAGTTGCCTCCGCCCATGTCAACGCAATACCCGGCGACGACAATTGCAGCCCAGGCTGCCGTTGTTGGGCGGCTGTCGTAGCTCCCGTCGGCGCAGGTGGTAACACTTTACTCTGCGGTCCCGCTGGGGGCGCATCGGCCCAAGCTGACGCGGCTTCTCTATTGGCGACGCGTGCTCCAGGACTTGCGCGGCTGCCACGTTGCCGTCGGAAGGGGGCCCGTGGTTGGGCCCAGTCTCCAGGCGGTTGGTCGGGCAGTGGCCGTCGCTGTCGTCGTCGGCTGAACTGCTCCGCTGCAACGTGCTCTGGCTCGTGTCCATTGTCGGCGGTGGAGCTGTCGATCCCATAGGGCCCGTCTAATGGCGCTTGTTGGTGTGGGGGTGGTCGCCGTGGTTGGTGATGTTACATCACTGATGCGGTGGTGCTGTCGAGTTTGTTGGTGGGCGCGATCGTTGGCTGAGCTGATGCTTTCCTCGGCCGCGAGCGCCGAACTTGTGGCTGATGCCTGCCGCGTCGCGGCTGAGCTGGCCGGGCTTCGGCCAGGGGCCGCCCGACCGCCGCGGAGATGCAGCCAAACGGCCTCATCGCTGGCCTGGTTGGTCTCAGGGGGGGACAGCGACACCCGCTGACATTCCCGCTCCT
Organism: Prorocentrum cordatum; assembly: GCA_963575745.1. NCBI lineage: Eukaryota > Dinophyceae > Prorocentrales > Prorocentraceae > Prorocentrum > Prorocentrum cordatum. Next base: position 273,948 of record CAUYUJ010014924.1, read on the forward strand.
GCTGCGGGGCGTCGAGCTGCAAATGGTGGTGGTGGTGGTGATGTCGGCAAGGTTGTCTGAAAGGCAACATTGCTGGTCGTCGAAAACACTGCTGGCGTTGGGTTGGTCAGGCGCATGGTGGGGGTGATGCTGTGCTGGTTGGGTCGGAAGATATATGGATGTTTGTTTCGTTTGGTCGGTTGGTTGGTTGATGGTGGTGTAGGTGCTCTGCTGGTGGTGGTGGTTTGTGGCTGTGGGTAGCACCCGGTAGGCCTCCATGCACCGGCTTCAAGTGGGAGTCACTGCTGTCCCACCTCGCCCCACTATGGCTCGGGGTCACGGTGCCCTCGGTGGGGGCAAACCCCAGGCCTTGTGCTTGATGTTGCTCGTAGTGGGCTGGGTTGCGACTGCCCTGTGACCCGCCTCCTCGGCGTTCGGGTGGGCCCCTCCTCCGCAATGTGAATGGTGGGGGTGGCGAGCTATGGCGGGCCGCGGGGGCGCGGGCGGTGCCCCCCCCCCCCCCCCCCCCCCCTGCCCCTCGCCACCCCCCATGGCGGGCGCGGGCAGTCCTCGCCCTGCCCCCCCGCGCTTCGAGCCCGCCTCGAACTTTGTACCTTGCCTCTCCAGGGAATCCGTGACTGGGTCTCGTTAATGATTGGTGCTGTCGTTGGGTGGCTGTTGTTGGTGGAGGTCAGGCTCGTGCGCAGGGCGTCCGGTGTGGTCGCCGTCCTCAGCGAGTGGACTGAAGCGGTTTCGGATTTGGACTGGGGTAGTGCTGGTGCGCGCGGTTGTTCGGAGCCTGCGGAACTGCCTTATCCGCTGCCGCTGCTCGGCGTCGTTCTGGGCGCCGCGGGAGCAGTCGAGCAGGGCGGGGGCCTGGTGATCGGGCACCCGTTGCTCGCCGTCGAGGAAAGTGTACTCGATGCCGTCGCGCTCCTGACACTAGAGGCCCTGGTGCCTCGTCGTGGGTGTGCTGAGCTGAACTGGTTGGGCAGTGTTGGTACCGTCGATTATATTCCTGCTGACTGGTGCAGCCTGGTATCTCGGGCGCGTCGTCGCGGTGGGTCAAGTCGCTTGCGCCGCCGCCACCGCTACCCAAGATTGCAAAGAGAGCTGCTGCTGGTGAAGCCCGTGCATGCGGGGGTGCTGTTCCCCATCCCTCGGGCGCCTCCGAGCAAAAATAGCTGGTCGCCTGTCGGTTGCGACTCCCTGGCGATGCCTTGTCGGGAGCGGGCTGATCCCGCGAATCCCGCCCGGCTGCGGGGGGCGGGCTGTCGATCTATTCCTTGGGAGATCGATGGCGGTATGCGATGAGGCCGCTGAGGCCATGGTCACGCTGCCGCACGGGCTGCAGGCGTCGAGTGCCGTCCTGAGGTGGCATCTCAGGTGGGCGTCGTGCTGCTGGTCGGCATTCGTCGCTGTGGCCAGCGAGGCCTGGCTCACCGTGGTGCGTGGATTGCGGTGGCGCGATGCCGTCCTGAGGGAGTCGCTCAGGTGGGCATCGGGCTAGGGGGTAGAGGCATTGCAATTTCGAGGCGATCGTCGGTGGTTGTTGAGACGGCCTGTCGGCCACTCGCATGAAGAGCGACTGCCACTGTCCTCCTGAGAGAGTATCTCAGGTAGACGTCGGTTAGCTGTGTCGCCGAGGTCTTGCGCCCCCGAGGCGGCCGGTGCAGCTGGAGGTATTGGCCTGCGAACGTCGCCCCCCTGATGTCGTGGCCAGTAGCCGTCGATGAGGCCCGAGGGGAGTCGCCTCGATGCCTCGGTGGAGTCTGCGTTGCTGCTAGTTGGGCTTGGGTCCCCATTGTCAGTGAACCGTACTCTTTTTTATGGTTTTGGGTTTTTGGTTGCTGGCTTGGTTGCTGGCGCGTCGCAGACTGTCGCGGTTGTGGCGGTGGTGGGTAGGCGAACGTCTGAGGCACCCCCTAGTGGAGCTGTCGCTGATCTCTGGTGCATGGCCACCAAGGCCCTACATCGTCGGCGACTCTGTCCGCGGCGGCGACACGGTTGGTCGCGACTGATTGTTTTCGACGGCCAGTCAGGAGCCGCGGGCCACAGGGAACCGCATGCGTAACATCAACTATGCACGAGTCGGAGAAGCAGGGTTCGTTCGTGGTCCTGCGGTGCCGCTGGTGTCGGGCAGCAGGCGCCATGCTGAGCCAGTTGCCCCTCGGCGGGCGCTCTCGTGCTCAGCTTTCTGTGGTGAGCCAGCGACGTCAAATCCGTCGCTCTCGCCGCTCTCGATGAACTTGGGGTGCCTGTCGCCAGGGTATGCGAAACCATCGCCCGTTTCACGGACCCGGACCTTCCTGGGCTGGCTACTGGCTCGTCCCCATCCTGCCTCCCGTCGCATCGAGCTTCTGAGCGGGGGCCCAGAGGGCGTCCTCTTTGGAGCCCCCAGGGGGAACCTGGGCGGTGGGCACTCGGGGTCGATGGGCTCAGTGGGCGTGATGTCGGCGATGGGGGTCATTTGGTGGCGCGACTGTTGCTGCCTGCCTTTCGGTGCTTAAGGCGATGCAGATCCTGGTCGTAGTGCTGTTGACATTTTGCACGGTAGATTTGGGTAGCGGGGTTGGGAGCTGCGTCACGGGTGGGGACGGCGTCGCCCATGGATTCTGCGGCTCGGTCGGGGCGGGCGCGTTGGCGTCGATCGTCTGGGTCACCTCTGCTAAGTCAATGAGCGTCGGAGTGGGCGGTGGTGGGCGCTCGCCATGAAGATCGGCGTCGTCGGTGTCGCCGACTGGGACATCTGCGAGCCCTCTATGAGAATGGGCCCCCTGTGGCGGCAGTGGAGCTGCTGGTGGCGGTGGCGGCGGCGCCTCCCTCGGCAGCGGGGTCGAAATGCTCTCTGTCGGCGCAACTCCGAGGCCCTGCAGGCTGAAGTCGCTGTCGGGAGTCGTCGAAGGCCTCAACGAGGTGAGCGATCTCTCGCCAAAGGAGCAGGCAGCACGCTCGCACGCGTTGACCGCTGCGTCCTGGCGCGGGCGCGCGAACTCCGCAGTGGGGAGGATGGTCATCAAATTATGCTCGACCTCATCGCTGTCGGTGGTCCTCCTCCTGCGCTGCCAGCGCATGGTGCGGCCCATGACTGCGTCATCGCCCGCCAGCTTAGCCGCCGTCTCTCCGAGGATATCAAGCTTCAGCGTCTCGCCCGTCAGCACACTCGACAGAAGGGCCCGCTTGCGGGCGCTGTTGAGCTCCGCCGCCCCCTTATCGCGGCGGACCTGCAGCTCTCATTGCCTCCTCGCGCTGTCGAGCTGGACTCGCTGCGAGCTCGCGCTGCGCTCGCTCTGCCTGCTGCTCGAGGTGGCGGCGGCTGGCGCGGTGCTCCCCCAGCTCCGCCTGGCCGACGGCAGCCAAGTACTGGCGTTGGTCTTCACATGCTTGCCAGGCCCCCATCCTCGATGCGCCGCTTGCCTTGCTGTATGGCTTCGGCCTGCTCCATGCCAAACTCGACGAGGCGCCTTTCCTGCTGCGCGTGGTGCGCCTCCATGACCGCCAGCCTGGCCTGGCGCTCGAGGATCATGCATTGTCCGACCTGGGCCTCCTGTTGGCCCAGCTCCGCCGTCCACATCGCCTCCGAGGCTTGCGCCTGCTGGGCCAGGACTAGCGCTTCACCCTCCAGCTCTGATTGGGTCTGGTGGCAGCGCTCTCGCTCTCGGCGTGCCATCTGCAGGCGCTCCACCTCGCCTCGCCGAGCCCTGTTCGCGGCCTCGGCCAGCGCTCGCATCTCCTGATCGGAGCCCCTCTTCTGCCCCTGGAGCGCCTCCTGGGCCTGCGTGGCAAGGTGGCGCTGCATCTGCCGCAGTGCTGCGCCAGCCTCGCCCTGCTGGTGCTGCTGGTTCCCGCTCTGCCACCTGCGGTAGGCGGCATGCGCGTGCTCGAGTTCGCGGCGGGCTGCACTCCCGATGTCGTCAAATTCGCGTTGGTGAGCTCGCTGTTGGCGCTCCAGCTGCTCAGGGACTGCGCACCAGGTCTTCTGGGCCATGGCCTGCTCGCAGCTTCTAGGGGCCAGAAAAAAATGAATTTCACACAAGGGGCGTTGGCACTACCAGCGGTGCAACGCATGTGCACACATGCCGCTGGATCCCCACCGATCCGAACCAGGGTTGATGCACGGCCGTGCTCTAGGATGCAATGGACACGCATGGCGCGGCAAGGCTGACGGCGGCAACAAGATCCCAAGATCCGCCACCAACAAACATGCCATGGTGGTTTGGCACAGCCAAACCACCGTGCAACGTCAGTTTGTCCATCCGTTGACATCAGCGCGCGTCGCGGAAGCAAAACGCACTAGCGCGCGCGGGCACGCAGGGCCGGCGACGTGGCCGGCCAGCTGCCAACGCGAATTTGGCAGAAGAGCCGAAATCCACGTAGGATCGTTTTGGGCGCGGTATCCGGCGCACCTGCATCGCATTGCCAAGCGCCGCGGCCTTGCGATTGCAGCGCCAGGCCCCGCGCGCTCCTCGAGGCGGGAAAGCAAGCCCCCCGCAGAAGAATCGCGCGTGCTCTTGTGGGGGCAGCGAAAACGATAGCACGCAAAGGAAATTCCTCTGCGCGCCCCCCGCGCCGGCAGTGCAACCAGACCGCGCGCAAAGGAATTGCGCGAGACTTCGTGGCGCACAAAGGAATTACAGCAACGCCCTTTGGGTTGCGCTCTTCGCGCGCGCCGACAGCTCCGAGCTGGGGACGAAGGGGGGGCGAGACAAGGCAAAGCAGGGGAAGAGGAAAAAGAAGAGGAGGGCGAGAAAAAAGCGAAGGAAGCAACGGATGGAAGCCAGGATGCGCGCAAGCGAAGCTAACGCTGCGCGCCGAGACAGCTGCTCGTTCGTTCGGTTGGCCGTGCGGCAAACGAATAGAAAAATAAGTGTTTGCTGCATATCGTAAGGACTTATTGGGAATGAAACTCGCGTTTTCTCCCCAACCCCCTTTCCAACGCCCCGTTGCGAGCGCGCGACGATTCGTTCTGGCCCGCGGGCAGAGGGCTGCCAGTTGCCGGTGAGCGGCCTTTCCACCCGTCACGCGGTCCGAACAAATGCGACCAGCTAAACGCGCTTCTCACGCAGACCGCCAGCTCCAAACACCGGCGCCACCCCGATCCCCGCATCCGTGCCAGGCCCTCTCTCAACGACGCCCCCTTCCGGCGTAAAACCAATCAAACCCTTTGTGTGTATGTGTCTTTCCCCGCATGCTTCGTGGGGTTCTGGTTTTCTTCCTTTCCGCGTCTCACCCGCGTCTCCTCCTTCTCCTTTTCCTCCCTCTCCTTCTCTTCCCGCCACGCCGCGCCCGCGCTCACAGCACAGCATAGCACCCACACGCACACACACACACGCACACACACACACACACACACACACAAACACACACACACACACGCACACATACACGCAAGGCGTGGCAGGAGTGGCACTTTCTCGACACCACAGGGGGTGCGCAGAGGGTGGTTTCTCAGCGCGGCCTCTATCCATGACACGCTCGAAGATCGCGGCAGGAGTGGCACTGTCTCGACACAGCAGGGGGTGCGCAGAGGGTGGTCCCTCAGCGCGGCCTCTATCCGTGACACGCTCGCAGATCGTGGCAGGAGTGGCACTTTCTCGACACCACAGGGGGTGCGCAGAGGGTGGTCCCTCAGCGCGGCCTCTATCCGTGACACGCTCGCAGATCGTGGCAGGAGTGGCACTTTCTCGACACCACAGGGGGTGCGCAGAGGGTGGTCCCTCAGCGCGGCCTATCCGTGACACCCTCGCAGATCGTGGCAGGAGTGGCACTTTCTCGACGCAACGGGGGGTGCGCAGAGGGTGGTCCCTCAGCGCGGCCTCCTCTATCCGTGACACGCTCGCAGATCGTGGCAGGAGTGGCATTTTCTCGACACCACATGGCTGTGCGCAGAGGGCGGTCCCTCAGCGCGGCCTCTATCCGTGACAAGCTCGCAGATCGTGGCAGGAGTGGCACTTTCTCGACACCACAGGGGGTGCGCACAGGGTGGTCCCTCAGCGCGGCCTCTACCCGTGACACGCTCGCAGATCGTGGAAGGAGTGGCACTTTCTCGACACCCCAGGGGGGTGCGCAGCGGGTGGTCCTCAGCGCGGCCTCTATCCGTGACACCCTCGCAGATCGTGGCAGGAGTGGCACTTTCTCGACGCCACAGGGGGGTGCGCAGAGGGTGGTCCCTCAGCGCGGCCTCTATCCGTGGCACGCTCGCAGATCGTGCCAGGAGTGGCACTTTCTCGACACAACGGGGGGTGCGCAGAGGGTGGTCCCTCAGCGCGGCCTCTATCCGTGACACCCTCGCAGATCGTGGCAGGAGTGGCACTTTCTCGACACCGCAGGGGGTGCGCACAGGGTGGTCCCTCAGCGCGGCCTCTATCCGTGACACGCTCGCAGATCGTGGCAGGAATGGCACTTTCTCGACACCGCAGGGGGTGCGCAGAGGGTGGTTTCTCAGCGCGGCCTCTATCCGTGGCACGCTCGCAGATCTCGGCAGGAGTGGCACTTTCTCGACGCCACCGGGGGTGCGCAGAGGGTGTTCCCTCAGCGCGGCCTCTATCCGTGACACCTCGCAGGTCGTGGCAGGAGTGGCACTTTCTCGACGCCACAGGGGTGCGCAGAGGGCGGTCCCTCAGCGCGGCCTCCTCTATCCGTGACACGCTCGCAGATCGCGGCAGGAGTGGCACTTTCTCGACGCCACAGGGGGTGCGCAGAGGGTGGTCCCTCAGCGCGGCCTCTATCCGTGACACGCTCGCAAATCGCGGCACGAGTGGCACTTTCTCGACACCACGGGGGGCGCGCAGAGGGTGGTTTCTCAGCGCGGCCTCTATCCATGACGCGCTCGAAGATCGCGGCAGGAGTGGCACTTTCTCGACACAGCAGGGGGTGCGCAGAGGGTGGTCCCTCAGCGCGGCCTCTATCCGTGACACGCTCGCAGATCGTGGCGGGAGTGGCACTTTCTCAACACCACAGGGGGTGCGCAGAGGGTGGTCCCTCAGCGCGGACGCTATGCGCGATGGTCGTCCATGGCACAGCAGGCGTGGCACTTTCTCGACACCACAGGGGGTGCGCAGGGGGTTGGTCCCTCAGCGCGGCCGCTATGCACGACGGTCGTCCAGGGCATAGCAGGCGCGGCATTTTCTCGACACCATAGAGGCTGCGCAGGTGGTGGTCCCTCACCGCGGCCGCCATGCACGACGGTCGTCCAGGGCATAGCAGGCGTGGCACTTTCTCGACACCACAGGGGGTGCGCAGGGGGTGGTCCCTCAGCGCGGCCGCCGGCTGGCTCGAATCTGTCCTCGATGGAGGATAAGAGGGCTCGGAAGAGGGAGGAGGTTCAAGCAATATGGCGTTGGATGACACAGAGGGGGAAGATTCGCGACGAGGGCTGAGAACGCAGAATTGCGCATATATTATAAACTTAAGCAAGCACATAAGATTTACATTAAGTATGTGGGGTTCCTCGGTAGCGCAATTTCCTGTTATGAGTTTCGTAGTCTGACCGCATGACTCTGCTCCATCTCCATCAGCTGTTCCGCGAGCCTTGCAGCCCCCTCTGGGCGGCCGGCAGGCTGAGGAGCCGCTGGTGGCCCAGGGCGGGCTGCTGCCTTTGGCGGGGGATCTGGGCCCTGCAGCTGCGTCGGCCTGGGGGAACTGGCCGCCGCTGGATGCGGTGTGCGCGCGCGTCCTCTGCCTCCGCTTCCGCTTCGTCCAGCTTGTTCCGCATCGGCTTCAGCCCCAGTCCCCGAATGCGGGCCACTGGCTGCGGTTCTCGCCATCATGCCCATGGTCTCGCGGACCAGCACCTCGTGTATCCGCGCGACGCTAGTGGCCTTCGCCTCCTTGTCCAGCTGCGCTGCGATCCTGGCTCAGAGATCCGAGGCTGGCGAGCTCCACTTCGGCCCGCTCCAGGGCGGGGCGCAGCTGGCGGATCCGCCAACCTAGCGAGGCGCCGGCTGCGGGCCCCCCGCCAGAACTCGAGCATCTCCGGGTCGGACGGCGGCGACCTCCACGACTCATGACCCTGCGCCTCCTCGTAAGATACTGGCAGCGCCATGTCGACGCGGCGCGCTGTGTCTCGGTGAAGCTGCTCTGCTGCTGCGGCTGGGGCGCCTGCCGTCCTGCTGCTGGGGCTGTGGCGCCTGTCGGGCGGCAACTGCGCCTGCGTCTGCTGGTAGGCGCATATTCCTGCCGCTTGTTCTGCTGCCATTGGCTTTGGGGCCAGAACGAAGCCTGCCACTCCTGCTGAATCCACCCCGCGCTGGCCCGGTGCTGCTGGTTGCGCTGGGTGCTGCGCGCACGCTGCGCACGCCATGGCCATGGGTTGTCTCCGACTGCAGGCCCCGATGGCCTCTTCCACTGGCCAGCGCTGGCCGCAGCACGCGGCACGTCGTAGTCCGCACTCTGGGGCTGATGCTGGCGGCGCTGCGGCTGCTGAGCGCCGTGGCGGCTGCTGAGGCGGCCTGCAGCTGCAGCGACTCGTAGTAGAAGACGGTCTCGTGCACGCAGGGCTCGCAGACGTCGACGCTAGGACCCCCCCGCCGTCTTTATGAGCCCTAGAGCCCCGGCCGCTGTTGCGGCGGCCTTCTTCTCTCATCTTCGATGGCCCGCGCGCGAGCCGCGACCGACGGGGCAACCGACGGGCGGCGACGGCCCCGCCCCTCCTCGGAAGCATGGCTTCAAACCCCCTTCTCCTCCTCCTCCCCCTCCTCCCCCTCCACCTCCTCCTCCTCCTCCTCATCATCATCATCATCATCGTCCTCTTCCTCGTCCTCTTCGCCCTCCTCCTCCTCCACCTCCTCCCGGAAGGGGCAGGAAGGCCGAGCTCCCCCCCCCCGAAACGCCCCGCCGGCCGAGGGGCGAGCGCCGCGCCGCCCCCCGCCCCCCCCGCAGGCGAGGAACCCTCGCAATCACGCTGTGGGCGGCCTGTGCCCCATGCTCTGAGCGCTCGAGCGCAGAGCCGCCGCCGGAGCAAGAAGATGAGCGCAGCGCCTCTCGAGCGCCCCCCGCCGGAGAACGCCGAGGCGCCCTCGCGCCACGATGGCGGAGAGGGCAAGGTCGAAGAATGCGCGGAGGAAGACCCACTCGCAGAGGAAGAGGGTCAGGGGCACATCGACGCAGGCCAACTTGCCGCCGACGAATGAGGCGTCGCCACAGAAGAAGACGCCGTGACACCAGCCGACCACGGCACGACAGCGAATCACGACACGGTCGATCAACGCGCCGCGCGGCTGCAAGAGGAGCCCCCCTGCGGGGGCGGCGCTGCAGGGGTGCGTCGGGCACGAGGCGCCAGGCCCCTCTCGGCACGCCTGATCGCATCTTGCTGGTTGCGGCGCGTGGACTCGTTGGGCGAGAGCCCACCGCACCTCAAGCCAAGCTCCCGTGCTGCGCGGACATCCCCCGCAGCACAGTGAGACCCGCAGCGCCTGCAACAGTAAACATTGTTGCCCCTGAACACGTCGCGCCCAAGCGCAGCGAAGGCGCCCCCAACCTCCCCTGCCAGGGCAGGTGGCAACACGACTGCGGGGGCCGAGGGCTGCGAGCTCCCTTCAAGCACCAAGGCCACGCCCAGGGCCGCGCCAGCCCTCTGGTCGCCGCAGAGAACCCAGCCCTCGCCGAGGGCGCGGAAGTACTCGGCGCTGAGAGCCCTGGCAACACGCGAAGGGCGACATAGACGATGAGAGCCAGTTTGCAGCGACTCGAGGGAGGAGCCCGTTGCGGCCGTGACTCCGCATTGGGCGCATCGGTACCGCCCGAGGCTGGCGCTGTAAGCAAGGACATGGTCCGAAGCGCGTGCCACCACAATGGGCCTGGCCAGCTCGCAAGGTGGCCCGGGGACCTACATCTACGTCGCATTCCCATTGTTTGCGAGCCACCACCTGCAATGCCGCCCACGAAATGAACTGCGGGACCTTGGGGCGCTGCTTCAGCGCAGCTGCTACCGCCTCAGCTACCTACCCAGCCAGCGCGTCAGAGGTCGCACCACAGCGGGCGAAGTAGTCTGCCCAGCCGTTGCCTAGCCAGTCACGCAGCTCCCACGGCTCTGTGCCCATGAGCTCCTCCAAGGACCTGTGCGCTGGCGTCCATCGGAACTTGGGAGGGCCCCGCAGAGTGCGCCTGCGGCTGGCCACGAAGATGTCCCGCCACGCTCGAGCATGCTTGGCACGACCCTGCTCGAGCTCGGGACACAAGCGCTCTCCTTGCTGGGCGAGCGCCAGCAAGTCAGTGACGAAGCACTGGTGGTCAGGGCAAGCGTCGAGCCCCTCCCTGATTGCGTACCTCTCAGCACGGCGGACAATCTGCGCCAAGTACGGAAGGGGCCCGCGCCGCGCCATAACTGGGAGCCATGAGTAAGGATCAAGCTGCACAACAGCTTGTCCACATCTCCGCACCTCGGGAACACCTGAGTCGTAACCAGACCTGTCGGCGTAAGAAACGGGGCCCCAAACGCCATGGGCGTCGCCCCACAGGCAGACATCATGCCTCTGCGTATCTGCGCGTGGCAGATAAGCGGGAGGCTCGGGTATGCCAAAAACGAAGTAGGACTGCTCGAAGTTCGGCGTGCCTGATCCAACACCCGCTTGGATAAGTAGGTCGCGCACCTCAGCCAGCACTTGGGGGAGGTGGAAGATACCACGGCCATTCGGCGCTGGCGTCGCTGTCTCGGGCCCGCCGCGCCCGCACGGCGCATCGGGCGCCGAGGCTGGAGCCGCCGCCACAGGGGACAGAGGGCCACTCTGTTCCGAAGCAACCGGTGGCGCACAGGGGACACTCTGCGCGTCCAGCCGCGCCTTCTCCTGATGGCCGTCGTACCCATCGGGCGGCACAAAGTCGACCTCTTCATCGCCCCCTGGGCCGATGCCTCGAAAGAAGTCGCCCTCGGCCTCCATGGTGCTGGGCTGCTGGGCGCCGGTGCGGGGCGGCAGGGACGAATCGGCCCGACTCTCGAGGTGGTCGTGAACCTGCTGGCGTAGGTCGCCGAAACCACGCGTGTTCTGCGCTTGTCGCAGGCCTTGGACATGGTCCGTCGGCTCCTGCTCCATGGATCGCGTCTCCCCCGCGGGTGGGGGGGTCAGCAGCGCGGGGCATTCCAAGCACACATGGCCCCAACATTCGTCGGGCGCAATGGCCTTCCCGCAAGCCTGACAAGGGCGCATGGGCCTGCCGAGCTTCATGTCCCTGCAAATCGGCAAGGAAATGTTGTCAGACCATGGCGCCTGTAAGGATCCCAGCTGCCTTGTGGCGCGGACACCCTTGACCGCGCACCTGAGCCCACGGTGCCAGATGGGCGCACCAGCGTGGGAGCACACGTGGCCGGTGAGGCGGTCATGCTGCCAGCGCCGCACGCCTTGCACCAAGAACGGTCGTAGGTCAGCAGGGCAAATGCGGCACAGGTCATACTGGTTGCCCAGATCGCCCTGCTAGACGCGCGGCGCTTTCATGTCCCAGGTTAGCCGCCTGTGCGTCAACCAAGTCGCGGCCATGGGGACCTTTGGCATTGGCCCAACTGATAAGGACACCCCGCTCATGGAGCGCTGTCCAAGCCCTTTGCAGGCGGCTTGGTGACGCGCGCCCATCCCAAATCCAGGCGGCGTAGCATGAGCCCAGTCCGCCACAGGGTGGGGGCCTTGCGCCCTACCGCTCGTCGCAGCATGAGGAGTCGGTGCTTGCGCTCCCGCACGGCTTGCAGGCCCTTCTTCTCAACCTTCCTCAGCGCTCGTTGGCCATGCAGCTCATGGCCAAGGTTGCGCCTGCGTCGGGATTGGGGCACCGCCCGAGGCATCCGCCGCTGGACCCTATGCACCACAAGGCGGACCTGCGCTGACCCAGCCACCACCGCGGACTTAGCAGGTTGGAGAATAAGCCCGAGGTCCCTGGCCTCTGCAGCGAGCACCATCGCAGTGCTCAGCAGCAGCCTGGCATCACCGAGGTCGGGGGAGACCATCTGCAGGCCGATGTCGTCCACCAGCGAACGTGGCTTTATGGTCGGCGCAACCCTGCCGGCCCGCTGGAGGACGCGGTACGTCAGCAGGTAGATGAGGTGGGTGGCATGCGTGCACCCCGCCAGCACCCCCTGAAAGGCGACGAAGGAGCTCGAGAGGCTGCCGTACGCCTTGATGCACCGTGGCTGCTGGTAGAGCTGCAGCAACATCCAGAGCAAGCGCATCGGGTAACCCAGCTCCCGTGCCTCCCGCATGCGCGCATGGAGACTCACCATGTCAAAGCATTTCACCATTTCAAGGAGGATGGTAAAAGTGTGGTCGCCTATGAGGCTCCCCACCTCTTGCTCCAAATTGTAAACAAATGCCGACGCCGCGGAGGTGTGGCTGCCTCGAGTACCCCACATATCGTCGCAATTACGCAGTCGCTGCCATTCTGCCGACAGCCAGTGGCGTGTTTTCGCCCAAACTCGTATGAGAGCACGGCTAAGCACAATCAGCCTGTGGCCACCATCTGGCTTAGGGAGGCGGACCATCTCACTATACTATCGGTCTGGGGGAATGCGAAAGCGCCGCTCAAACACCTCGAACATCTGGGCCAACCTCCCGAGAGCCTCATCTGATAAGTGCTCGAGCGCCTTCGATGGAACGCGGGTGGGCCCCGAAGCAGTGACGAGAGAGAACGATCGGATGGCCTGCCGTAGGTCATGGGCCGCCAGGCTAGGCAGCTCCCCCCAGGCAAGTGCATCCGTGGGTAGAGGCAGCTCTTCCAGCCCATGGGTCGCCCAGATCCGCTTCCACCCGTTCATGGTGCGGTCCGCGAGGGTGCATGGCTGGGCGTCGGACTCAGGGGCAACGAGCTCTTGCTGCGCCCTGACCTTGGATGCAGCATGGGCAGCCTTCGCTCCCCCATCGAAACCCGCCTGAGCCCAGCTGCGCCAGGCTCTCTCCGACGCGCCGCGAGCCGCAGCAGCGAGGTCCTCCGCACGGCCCACCCTGGCATCTACCATGTCATCAAAGTCCTCCGCTATCAGCCCGTCCAGCCCGCGCAGGGAGAACTGGCGGTAGCAGGGGTCGATGTTGGCGAGGACTTTGTCCTGCCCAGCAATGGAACTCAGGAAGCAGAGGATGTCGTAGAAGACACTAGCCGTCTTCTGCAGCTGCCTGGGACGTGGAGACGCATGCGCCGACACCGCATTCAACCAGTGACAAAAACGCTGGACCCGATCACGCTCAGCACGAAGGTGAGTCGCCCAGCGTGCCGCAGTAGCCCAAGCCCAGACTGTGGTGTCGTGGCACAGCCGCAAGCGAGGTGGATCCCACCGCAACTGCCGCCATTTCCACTTGGGGGGCCGTGGTGCCCAACGAAGCGGTTGGGCCAACTTTGTCGTGCCTGCCTGCGATATCGTAGTCAATGCTCTGCAGAACGGAGTCCCAAAGCTGCTGCAAGACCTCCTCGGGTGTACCTGCCTCGCCGACGGCCTGTCCATGGGCCTAGGTCCGACGGCGACACCGTTGGCCCGCGCGTCCCGGTCGGTCGCGCTTAGTTCTGCCTAATGGACCGAAGTGACCGACGGACCTGCATCGGTCCCGATCGGGCCTGGACTGGACACGGTCCGTGCCAGCAGCCCTAAGCGGCGCGGTGGCTGCTCGCCCAAATACGCTATCCAAGGTATACCAAGGAAAGGGGAAACGAGCACAGCCAACAGGGGGTACGGCAGGCAGCGGTCGAGGCCCATCGGGGACGCGGCACCGCGTCGGCGTGTCCTTCCCGCGCAGCTCCAGACCCACAGGGTAGCGAGGTCCGGGAATGCTCCCACAGCCATAAATCACCACGGGCTGGCGAGAAACACGGGGCGCGAGATCGCTGGCCACCGAGAAGTAGTCGATGGTGGACACCCCATTGGAGGCGACGCAAGCACAGGCCGACGGCTGGAGGAGAGTGCCTGCCAAGGACCCTGCCCAGTCGCCAATGTTGATGCCCTGGCCGTCGGCGTTCCAGTCGCCCCCGATGTTCCAGTCAAAGCCGCGTGCGTTCCACGCCGCCACGCGCTTCGCCCGCGCCCAAAGGATCGAGAGGTTGGCCCAGCGACGCCAACGCCCTGAACCATGTGCACGCTGACGACAATCAGACCACCAGGGACACCCCAGTGAACACGAGCTGCCGCAGCATGATGTGGAAAGACGACATGATCCCCATCAGGGGGCATCGTGACCATCACGTCGGTAGGCGCGAGCACGCAGGCCCCACTGGAGCACGAAGCCGCGGACGCTCCTCCCGTCTCCTCGGCAGGGGCCCAGAGGCCGCGCCAACCTGCATCGCGCGCGGCAGATTGAACAGCCCCAAGCCTCTGGTCGACCACCCGCGTCTCCTGGAACATCACAACCTTGCCGAGGAAGCGCGGCAGGCAGTCAAGAAGTGGCCAGTGAGATCCAGGGTTGACCGTGACCAGTTTGGCCGCCACCTGACAGCGCGCGTCGCCAGTATCAGGCGCGGCCGCGCTGGGGCCCTGCACGAAAGGACCGTGACTCTCAGGCATGCCTGCGTCGCTGCCGCCAGCTCGGCAGCGGCGCAGCCCTTTCCGCCAGTTGCGAAATAAGCCCGCGGACCGGTTAGCCACCGAAATGAAATGGCCCTCCCACCGCTGTCGGGGGCCTCTGCAGAACCCGCCTCGAACTGGGTCATGAATGGGCGCCGGAACAGCGCGAAGGTCCATCCTCGCGGGCGGGCCGCGCGCGGTGAAGACGCGAAGACTGGGGTACAGGTCGACGGCGACGGGCTGGAACAGTAGCGGCCACTGGCGGGAGGCACACTGTGCTCTTCGCCAAGCGGAGGCGGACCCAGGCAACCAGGACCCAAACTAGCAGCAACGCGCACATAGCACGCGCTGCCCTGCGGGCGCCGGGACAGCCACGGCAACGACTGCAGGGCCAGACCGCATGTATGCCCTGGCGCAGCTATGCCTCCACCGGTCCAGACCGTTACCCGCGCTGACAGCCTGCAACTGGCACGTGCTGTCAGTGCACGGGCGGCCACAACTGACATTCTTTCCATGGGACTTCCTGTCAGTTTGATGGCCTCACAGCCCGCCCGTCACAACAGGCTGGCGCATTGCACTCGCATCGAATGGTCTGCGCATGGCGCGCGACATCAGCGCGGCCGCGCCGGCGAACGCTGCCTTCAGAAAGGGGCTGATCGAGCCTTCTTCTCCCTCTTGCGCGCCGTCGCCGCATGCGTGAAGGAGCCGAGGGCGCGCTTGTGCGCCACCCGCATGTCCGCGACGGTGGCCTCGTCAGGCTGCGCGAGTCCTGCCGCCTCCAACGCCTCCCGCAGCTCGGCGGACTCCACGAGGTCGATGTCGATATCCATGTCGTCCCTGGCGGCTTCCTCAGCGAGGACCTGCGCCTGGCCCGCGGGGAGAACGGCGGTGGAAGCAACCCCATCCTCCTTCTCCAGCAGGAGTCGCGGGAGCAGGGGCAGCAGGGGACACCTGTGCCGCCAGCGGCTTCGCCTGGGGAAGCCCATGGAGCCTCCCGAAGACTTTGGCCGCCGTCTCCAGCTCCGCCTGAAGGCCGGGGCCCAAGCCGAGCTCCACGGCCAGCTCGCAAAGCTGCTGGACGCCGACAGCAAACTTCGGCAGCAGCTCATGGAGCGCGGTCTTGCCAGCAGTGGGCGGATGGGCTCGGTCGGCGCCCAAGCGCTGGACCTCCCCCAGCCGCGCGACTTCGACACCTGCCTCGGCCGGGGAGTCCTGGAGCAGCGTCTGCTTGGCCACCAGCTCGTCGATGACCAGCTGCTTCTTAGCGTGCTCCTCGCGAAGGCGCTTGGCCTTAGCACGGGAGTTCCGCGGCCTCGTGGCGATGGGGGGGTGACCTGATCCTCCAGGGGGCGCTCGGCGTCGAGCTCCCTGCCCAGGCGCTCCTTCGATTCGGCGAGGGACTTGACCTGCGCCAGGTCAGAGGCCACTGAGGATCCATCATAGACCTTGAGAGCTCATTGATCTTCTTGATGCGGTCACGCTTGGCCTGCTTCTCCGACGGGTCAGCGGTGCCTCCGTTGTCACCAGCGGGGGGCCCATGGGGGCACCCACTGTCCAATCCGACGCCAGCCCCAGCATTAGAAGCACTCCCCCCAGCAGCAGCAGCCGCCCAAGGAAGCGACTTGGTGACCGTGAGCTTCCTGACCATGGCCTGAAGGTCGGCAAGCTGCTTAGCCATGGGGGCGGTGTCGGGCATATCCTTAGATGCCTTAGGTGAGCCCTTGGACATGGTCGCAGGGCTCCCTTTCGGGCGTTTTGGGACCACCGTAGCAGACTCCTTCAAATAGGTTGCATTTGGAGCACTGCTTGAGATCGCCACGGTTGGTCCACGGCGTGCCATCCCTCGTGACGCCATCCTTGCAGCGCCAGGGGTCAAAAGCGAGGCGGCGCGACGTGGCGGCGCCGTGATGGATGTGCAAGGCCAGCCAGGCCGCAGTACCCGTTTATAGTCCAGGACTCCTGGGGCCGCCACCCAGGAAACCCAGAAGCCAGAACTTGGCTCGCAGGAGAGAAGTAGCCCTTCCCAATGTTTCTACCCCTGCAGACCCGACTCGGGCCAGAAAGGGCCGAAAAAAAAGGAGAAGGAGAAGGAGGCGGTGGATGAGGAGGAGGAGGAGGAGGAGGAGGCGGTGGAGGAGGAGGGGGAGAAGAGGTGAGCACTTCGGGCAACCGCCCCGCCCAGAGCACACGGCCCGCGGTGCGCCCATGCAGTGACTGAGAACACCCAGCAGCCCTGTGGCGAGCGTTGCCTTATTCGGCGGATCGGCATTGGGCAGACGGGGGGGGGTCTGGCTCTGCTTAACGTCCTCCCTCCTCCCTCCTCCCTCCTCCCTCCTCCCTCCTCCCTCCTCCCTCCTCCCTCCTCCCTCCTCCCTCCTCCCACTGTTTACAGCAGTGCGTCAGATGGGGGAGAGACCCCACCTGCTCGAAACAGGCGCCAAACCAGACAGCATCTACTCCATGGGGGGGGGCAGAGGGGGATGCGAGGGCCCGCGCCGATCGGCAAGACCACAAGTCAGACATCAACGACCAGGGACACACAAATGGATAAACACAAACCCCAGGATTCCCCCTACTGTCCCACATGGTTTCTGGGTGTTCGTCCGCCCCCCTTCCAAAAGTTGTCCAGCTTTTCTTGGCAATCGACGATTCACTGTGTTTGTGTGTATGTGTGTTTCCCGTCCTGAAGAACATCGTTCTGTGGCAATTCATGGGAGCCCCTCGTACCATCTTGCAGGCGTTTGCGAATCGATGCCCGATCGACGCTACCTCGGCGCTGAATCGACGCCCATCGACGCTCTTCGACGCTAAGTTGGTGTTCAGTTGGCGTCACATCGTCGATTATCAGGCGCTAATCGACGCGAGTGTACTCTGAAGACCGAATTACGGAGGCACACAAGGCTCCTAAGATTTGAAACCGAACTTCAAGCGCAGCTAAATATCGGTACCTTCCCCGTTTCTCGCCATCGCGTCTCTTTACGGGTGGATATTTGATAAGGGAAAGCCAAACTCGGCGCGTCCCTACATGGGTTCCATGTTATGATTCATCAAGATCAGAACATCGGTACCTTCCCCGTTTCTCCTCAGCCATGGTCTACCCTGCGAGTTCCCAAACGTGTTTCTTTCAAGTGGCGTTTTGATCGCGGAGAAGTAACTGACGATGTTCCCTCACACCTGCTACATGTTCTGATCCTTCAGGTGCAGAACATCGGTACCTTCCCTTTTTCTCCCCAGCCATGGTCTACCTTGCAAGTTCCCAAACTGGTTCCCTCCAAATGAAGAGTAGCAAAGAACGGCTTTCCCATTGGCTGCGTCAATCTTCAAGTCTTTAAGCTGGTGCCCGATGGCGTGGCGACCTCCTGATTCACTTCCCCCACGTCCTCCAAATACTTTCCCGACCATGGTATTCAGTGTGTTCACCTCTTGCATCGGCCATGCCGAATAATTGAGTGTGCCCCGTCTCGAATGTTTGGACCACCTCAACGAGCGAGAGCGACTTCCCATCCGAAGCGATCGGGCCATTGGTGAGGTCCTCGAGCCGAACGCCCTGGCATCCCTCTGCAAGGTTAGTCCCATGGACGTCCCACCTCCCGAGGCGATGGGTTCGATCGACATCTGTGCGAGGCACAACCCGACGTATGGAGGTTAGACGGGGGACGCGATGCCGACGCACGGATCAGCCGTGCTGGGCTGAGCCGAGGAGCACCGTGAGCCAAGGCGGCTACTTGAACGGCTGCGGAGGTGGAGGGGGGGAAGGGAGGAACCGGAGGAGGTGAAATTCTGACGCTTCAGCGGCTGGACCGCTCTGAGCTCGACCAAGAAAAAAGAGGAGGTGAAATAGTTCGATGGAATCCGCTGGTATCCACGCAGTGGCAGCGAATTCGGGAACGAACAGCTCTGGGAGGGGAGGCCCACGGAGGGCGGCCTCCCGTCCGACGGAGCCCTCGCCGCGGGCTTCCGTAGCTCGCGGCGGGTCCCTGCGGCCGGGGAGAGGCCCTGCTGAATCTGGCGGGGGTTCTCGTGCCCGTTCTTGCTGCGGGGCAGGGAGCTCACTGCAGCGGAATGGCGCGGGGCCTCGGTGGCCGTTCTGCCACACGCCATGGACAGGGCGGAGGGAGCGACCGAGAAGTGCCCAAGCGGGACCCTGTCCCGTCCAGCAGGCTCAGTCTGAGCCTGACTCGATCCCCTCTCCCTGGGCCTGAGGCGCAGCTGCGGCGTCCTCACGCCTCAACGCCTCCACCACCTGGAGGGTCTGGGAATCCGCTTCCCCCCATTGGGGGGATGGATTAGCAAAGGGTCGCACGGAGGGCAAGACCACTCAACGCCGAACCAGAAAGTCGAGTCGAATCGAACCGTGCGTCGGATCGGACCACGTCGGCACAAGATCGACATCGAATCGGGTCGGCTGCGCCGGGGTGCGTAACAACACCATGGGAAGGAACATCGGCCCGCATCGGGCCGCCGGGAAGTCCAAATCGGATCGAGTCGAGGCCAGAAAATTCGACATGGAATCGTATCGATCGAGTCGAGATGGCCCAGGGATGGGTGGCCTATCGGGCCCCTATCTGCGATCCATAGGCGATTGGGGGTCGATGCATCCCTCGCTGAGCCTATCCCCCCTCATCGCTGCCCCTGAATACAAAAGGTGGGGAAGGAAGGGGTGGAGAGGTCGCAGGGATGAGGAACGACAGGAGGGGTCACGCCCTGACAGCCATCCTCGCCTCGACCCAGGCGCGCCTGCAGAGAGGAGTAAGAGGAGGAAGACGAGGAGGAGGAGGACGACGACGACGACGAGGAGGAGAAAGAGGAGGAGGACGACGACGACGAGGAGGAAAAGCAGGAGGAGCAGGAGGCTGAGCAGGAGGAGGGAGGAGGAGGAGGAGGAAAAGGAGGAGGAGGAGGACGAGGACGAGGGAGGAGGAGGGAGGAGGAGGCGGAGGAAGAACGCTACAGCCTCTCGGCTCAAGTTCGCCCAACGTCCAAAAAAGGAGGCGGAGGGAGGAGGAGGAGGCGGAGGAGGAGAAGGAGGCGGAGAGAGGCAGAGGAGGAGGAGGAGGGAAGGGGGAGGAGAAGGGAGGAGGAAAACGAGGGGGAGAAGAAGGGAGGAGGAAGACGAGGGGGAGAAGGAAGAGGAGGAGGAGGGAGGAGAAACAGGAGGAGAAGCAGGAGGAGCAGGAGGAGCGGGAGCAGCAGGAGGAGGAGGGAGGAGGAGCCGGAGGAGGAGCAGGAGGAGGAGGGAGGAGGAGCAGGAGGCGGAGGAGGAAGGAGGGAGGAGCAGGAGGCGAGGCAGGAGGCGGAGGAGGAAGGAGGGAGGAGGAGCAGGAGGCGAAACAGGAGGAGGGCAGGGAAGCGGGGGGAGGAGCAAGGAGGGCACTCCGGACGTGGAGCGGCGGGGGCAGCCTGGCGCACGCGTCCCAGCGGGCCCAGCAGCCGCCCCGCACGTGGTGCGGCAGGGGGCGCGCGGCCCCCGAGGGCCGGCGGTAGAGGACGCAGACGCCGCAGTCGAAGCCCTCCGCCTCGAGGACGACGGGACGACGACGCCGACGGCGACGCCGACGCCGACGCCGACGACGACGACGCCGACGCCGACGCCGACGCCGACGCCGACGCCGACGCCGACGACGCCGCCGCCCGACGAGGACGATACCGACGACGACGACGACGACGACGACGACGAGGACGAGAACGAAGACGACGACGAAGACGAGGACGAGGACGAGGACGACGACGAGAACGAGGACGAGGACGAGGACGAGGACGACGAGGACGAGGACGACGACGAGGACGAGGAGGACGACGACGACAACGACGACGACGACGACGGGGACGACGACGGGGACGACGAGGACGCAGACGCGGCAGTCGAAGCTTCCCGCCTGAGGACGAGGCGGAGGAGGGAGGGGCCCCTTTCGTTATGTTCATAGACTGGCCGACCTCCGACCTCCTCCCCCCGCATCACCGCTCCACGTGCGCCCCCGGAGGTGGGTACGTACTCCACCTCACCTACGGCACGCAGGCCCGACTCGCAGAGCGGAGTAGCGGGGGGGAGGGTCCGCAGGCCCCTTTGCCCGTGCAAGAGAAGGAAGGAAGGGGTGAGGTGAGACGTAGAAGGACATACTAGTGCTACGCGTCCTCCTCGGGGGCGAACGTCCGACCCGCACACGTTTTGCCACAACCATCTTGCAGCGTACCGTTTCCCAAGCGGTACGGCCAGAAAGCGCCCGCCAGCGACCGTGCACTGTAGGAGTTCCGGCCCGCTCACCGCGGAAGTCCTCCACGTGTGAGCGCTCCCCCCCCCACCCTTCGCGCGGCCGCCCTCCTCTTGGCCTTCCCCACTGGCACGCTGGACGCTTTGCCGATCGGTTGCCCCAGTTTAACCAGTTTGGAATTGATCCCTATCCCTAAGATGGGCAAACCAACAGCGATGGCAATCTTAGGGGTAGGCCCTCAAAAACTGAGAGAACCCTTAAGATCGGTATCGAGGTAAGGTTTTTTGTATTTACCCCTCGGCTGTGCTGCGCCAGCTGCCTGAACAAGAACCCTGCCAGAAAACCTGCACTACTCGAACTCATGCTCCCACGAGGAACTGTGGCACGATATCGGTGCTTTAAGAGCCTGCAGCCCTTGGATCAACTGCTGGAGGCTCCCTTCACAGTCGACTACGCATGACAGCGCTAGCAAACCTTTCCCGAGGCCTCCTACCTCCGATATCGCGGAATCGTCAACAAAATCGCAATAAAAAGCAGCAAACACATTAGGGATGAGACTGTCTCCCACCCCACGGCGCAGCACGAAAGCCGAACCGCCGCATCCGTCAGCGCGCCTCCCCCCGTCGCTCCACAACACCAGGTTGGACTCCGGGCACTCCCGACTTAGCTGGTCGAAGTCGGGGTTACAAGCCACGAATCTCTGACGATGATTCATGGCCCAGTTGCAGAGACCATCAGCTTCCTTGTTAAAGTCACGAGACCTCCACACGATGGAACCTGTTCATCGCTGATGGGGCTCCAACCCTGGACTCCGCAAATATGCACTAAAAGGTCAGAACAGGAAGGGGGATGTGAAGCACACGCTGGGATGACTTCGCGTGCCCACACAAATTATCAGCGAACATTTGGTTGTCCACTACCGCCCGGAATCGTCTATGAGGGGATTGCCACTGAGGCCCGAAACTCACCAACACCCCCCACCACGCCCCCGCCAAGCCCCGGCATCCGCACCCTGGGAGAGCTCAATTTTTGGGACCCCCCACACGACAATTTCTCGCCCGAAACTCACCAACACCCCCCACCACGCCCCCACCACGCCACGGCATCCGCACCCTGGGAGGGCTCAAATTTGGGAGCCCCCACGCCACAAATTCTGACCCGAAACTCACCTACACCCCCCACCACGCTCCGGCATGCGCACCCCGCGAAGGCTCAGGGTTCGGGACCCCCCAACGACAATTTGCCAGAAACTCACCTACACCCCCCACCACGCCTCCACCACGCGCTGGCATCCACACCCCCTGAGAGCTATGTTTTCCCCCACATGTTTCGTAAGGTTCTGGTTTTTTCCCTGCCGCGCCGCACCCGCGTCTCACACCTCCCCCCTCCCCTTTTCCTTCTCGCACCAGAGCGGGTGTGCAGGGGGGTGGTCCATGAGCTCGGCCGCTATGCACGATGGTCGTGGCAGGCGTGGCATTTCCTCGACGCCACAGGGGGTGCGCTGAGGGTGGGGGCCCTATGCGCTGCAGGCTCCCAGGGCGTGGCAGGCGTGGCATTTCCTCGACGCCACAGGGGGTGCGCTGGGGGTGGGGGCCCTATGCGCTGCAGGCTCCCTGGGCGTGGCAGGCGAGGGGGTGCGCTGGGGGTGGGGGCCCTATGCGCTGCAGGCTCCCAGGGCGTGGCAGGCGTGGCATTTCCTCGACGCCACAGGGGGTGCGCTGGGGGCGGGGGCCCTATACTGCAGGCTCCCAGGGCGTGGCAGGCGTGGCATGTCGTCGACGCCACAGGGGTGCGCTGGGAGGTAGGAGGAGGAGGTAGAGGAGGAGGAGGAGGAGGAGGAGGAGGAGGAGGAGGAGGTAGAGGAGGAGGAGGAGGAGGAGGAGGAGGACGGGGAGGTGGGGCAGCAGCAGCGGCGGCAGCAGCAGCAGCTGCAGCAGCAGACGCAGCAGCAGCAGCAGCAGCGGAAGCAGCAGCAGCAAAAGCAGCAGCAGGACACCGAGGAGGAGAAGGAGGAACAGCAGCAGAAACACCGATGGTACACATAGGAAATGAAATAGGTATGTGGGGTTCCTCGGTAGCGTAATTGGGGCCCCCCACGCGCCAATTTCTGAGCCGAAACTCACCGACACCTCCCACCACGCCCCCGCACGACAATGTCTGGCCCGACACTCACCAACACCTCCCACCACGCCCCGGCATCCGCACCCCACGAGAACTCAGTTCTTGGCCCCCCCCACGCGACAAATTCTGGCCCCCAAACTCACCCACACACCCCACCACGCCCGCACCACGCCCCGGCATCCAACCCCGGGAGAACTCAGTTCTTGGGGCCTCCCACACGCCAACTTCAGGCCAGACACTCACCAACGCCCCCCAACACGCCCCCACCACGCCCCGGCATCCGCACCTTACGAAGAGTTCCGTTTTTTGTTTTGCGACCCCCCAGAAACGGCCAACGCCCCCCTCCTCGCACCCTTCCTCACCCTTTTCCTCTGCCCGACACCCCCACCCACGGAATCGCCCTCCTCCTCCTCGCCCGCCTCCTCGGCTCGACACCCCCACCCACGGAATCGCCCTCCTCCTCCTCGCCCGCCTCCTCGGCTCGATGCCTCCTACCTGGCCTTCCCCCACCCACGGAGACTCTGTTATTGCCCCCCTCCCCCCCCCTCGATTTCTCGCCCAGAAGCGACCCACGCCCCCTCTCCTCTCCCTCCTCCTCGCCCTCCTCCTCGCCCCCACCCCCACCCATGGAACTCTTGCTCTTGGACTACCCCACGCCGCGATGTCTTTACCAAAACACGCGAGCGCCTCTCTCCTCGCCCTCCTTCGTCCGAGACCCCCACCTACGGAACCTCTGTTCTGGGGCCCCCCCGCCCCACGATTTCCGTTCCAGAAGCGGCAAACGCCCTCCTCCTCCTCGCCCCCCTCCTCGGCCCGACACCCCCACCCACGGCACCTCTGTTCTTGGGACCCCCCACCCCGCGATTTCTCGCCCAACAATGGCCAATGCCCCCCTCCTCGCCCCCCTCCTCTGCCCGACACCCCCTCCCACGGAATCTGTTCGTGGGACCCCCCACTCCACGATTTCTCGCCCAGAAACAGCCAACGCCCCCCCTCCTCGCCCCCCTCCTCGGCCCGACACCCCCACTCACGGAACCTCTGCTTTTGGGACCACCCCCCCACGATTCCTCGCCCAGAAACGGTCAACGCCCCCCTCCTCGCCCCCCTTTTCGGCCCGACATCCCAACCTACGGAGACTCTGTTCTTGGGCCCCCCACCCAACGATTTTTTTCCCAGAAACGGCCAACGCCCCCATCCTCTCCGCCTTCCTCGCCCTCCTCCTCGGCCCGACACCCTCACCCACGGAAACGCCCTCCTCCTCGCCCCCCTCCTCGCCCGCCTCCTCGGCTCGATGCCTCCCACCTGGCCCCCCCCCACCCACGGAACCTCTGTTATTGCCCCCCTCCCCCCCCCTCGATTTCTCGCCCAGAAGCGACCCGCGCCCCCCTCCTCTCTCTTCTCCTCGCCCTCCTCCTCGCCCCCACCCCCCACCCACGGAACTCTTCTTCTTGGACTACCCCACGCCGCGATTTCTTCTCGGCACCCCCACCCGCGGAACCTCTGTTCTTGGGACCCCCCACCCCGCGATTTTTCTCCCACGAACGGCCGGCGCCCCTCCTCGCCTCCCTCCACGGCCTGACACCCCCACCCGCGGAACCTCTCTCGGGGGCCCCCGCACCACGATTTCTCACCCAGCATCGGCCAACGCCCCCCGCCTCGCCCTCCTCCCCGCCACGATTTATCTGTCAAAAAAACCACCCATGCCTCTCTCCTCGCCCCCCCCTCGCCCCCCCCTTGGGCCGACGCCCCCGCCCGCGATTTCTCGCCCAGCAACGGCCAACGACCCCCATCCTCGCCCCCCTCCTCGCCCGCCTCCTCGGCCCGACATCCCCGCCCACGGAATCTGCTCGCGGGCCCCCCCACTCCGCGATTTTTCGCCCAGAAACGGCCAACGGCCCCCTCCTCGCCCCCCCCCCTCGGCCCGACACCCACACTCACGGAACCTTCGTTCTTGGGGCCGCCACCCCACGATTCCTCGCGAAGAAACGGCCAACGCCCCCCTTACAGAAGCGAGGGGACTCACCGAGGACGTTGGCCAGGGCCCGAAATGCCGAGGCGCCCCGTGTGTCCTCGCGTGCCAGAGCGGCGCCGCCGAGCGCCGACTGCGACGGTCGCGACCATCGTCGTCGCCCGGGGGGGGGCCGGCAGCAGCGGAGTCGCGCCGGTAGCTGCGCGGCTTGGTCAGCGGCGGCTGCGACGAGGAGCAGAGCGGCAAGCGGGGGCGGCGCGCGCGGCACAGGCGACCAAGCCCCAGCTGGCCCGGCGGTCTCGAGCCAGAGACGACGGGGGGGGGCGACGGGGCCCCGCGGCGGCGCGGGGGCGGGCGCCGGAGGGGCGACATGGCGCCGAGGGCGCAACGAGTGGCCCGAGTGAGAGCGAGCCGGGGGGCCAGGGGAAGGCCGGCACCCCCGCGGGGCGGTATTAAGCACGAGGCCAGGGCGGCCGCAATGCGCGGCCGCGGCCAGGGGGGGGAGGCGGCGACTGACGGCCGCATTGCTGGGCGTGGCAGTCGGAGGGGGGCGACGAACAGTCGCAGCGGACGCAAGCAGCGAGCGCGGGTGGATGGTGGTCGGTGGGAAGCGACCGCAGCGCGCGCAAGCTGTGAGCGCGGGGGGAAGCGACCGACAGTCGCAGCGCAAGTGAGCGGCGACCGGTGGGCAAGAGAGATGGGCGCCACTAACACTCGCGAAGTGTGCGTGGGCAGAGCTGAGCTAGACAGGGCAGTCAGCGCGCGCCGCTGCAGTAGCGCAACTAGCAGCGCGGGTCTCTCAGCCAGGGCGAGGGGGACCTGAGGCCCGGGGGCAGCGCCTAAGGCGGGCCGAGGGGGGCGACACTCCGCTGGAGGGCAAGAGGCCACAAAGGGGGGCCCAGGAGCAAGGGTCTCCTGGGGGCCTAGGGCGAGCCAGCATCCCCAGTCGGGCGCGCCCGAGGCAGCACGAGGCGCGAGCCCAGGGTGGCCCGCCAGGGGCCCCCCGTGAAGCTGGCGCGCAGGTGGGAGGGAGGCAAGTCATGAGATGTCTGGGCCGGCTTCCTCGTTGGGTGGCACGCAGTTTCTGGCCCCCCAAAGAGTGTCGGCGGCGACGGCAGAGCGGCAAATTAAGCAGGCACCTCCGTCGGAGCAGTCGGAATGCGCCCAGGGAGGGCGCAGGCGCGTGCGGGGGGGGGGCCTAGGGTTACTACGCCCAGGGCTGATGGGAGCTCGCAGCCCGTCTGGAGCCCCCTGGACCTGCCCGGCGAGAGGCGCCGCCGCCCCATTGCCCCTGGCCTTTGCCTTTGGTCGGGGCGCCTGATTACCCTCAGCCCGGCCGGCGAACTTGTCGCGGACAGCCGGCCAGTTGACCTGGGGCCGCAGTGCTTTGTCCATTTCCATTACTTGGGCGGCAGTTATGCTGATGCCGCGCCTGGAGGAACTCCTCGCAGGACCCGGGTTCCTGCTCGGTGGGGTCTGCGCAGACCTGGCCAGTCTTGGCGGGGTGCGTTGCGTCCGCTGGTGCCAGATCCCGCTGAAGTAGCCCCCGAGCTCGTTCTGCAGGCGTTTCACAGCATCGGCATGGCCCTCGCCGCGGAGGGGGGGGAAGCTGGACCCGCTCCGGCGGGGTCTTGTGCATGTACTGGCCTGTGCGTGAATCGCCCAGGTCCTGCGAGGGGGCCGACTTCTGCGCGCGGGGCCAGGGGGCCGACCGAGCGTCTGCGCGAGGGGCCGCCCGCGCGCGCGGGATGCGATTCCGCCGCTCGTCGGGCGCCCAGCTGGGCCGGCCCGTCCACCCAGTCCAACTGCCGCTGTAGGGCTCGCCCCGGCTGGACTCGCACTGCCGCCGTGACCGGCGCTCGCCCCGCCGCTCGCCCTGGCTGCCCTCGCCCCGCGTGGCTCCGTCAGTCCGGGGCTGCCCCGGCGGGGGCGCCCGGGGAGGGGGGGGGCATGTAGTCGATGGGGCTGGCCGCGCTCTTGTCATCCGTCGCGCGCGGGGCGGGACTTTCTCCCTGGTCGTCAGCTGGCGACGTGGGACTGCAGAAGCTGGAGCCCGCTGGGGGCTGCGGGCAACGTCGTTGGGCGCGGTGGGTGGACCCGAGCTGGGAGAAAGGGGCGGGGCAACCGCAGCCCCCCCTCGCACCGCGGGGGCGGGGGGGGCGGGGGCGGCCTCAGCTTCGTGGGTCTCGGCCGCAGGCGTCAGAGACGGCGTCGCCGCGCGCCGCCGGAGCGGCCCTGCTGTCGGCGGGCGACGGCCCCGATGCGACGACCCTGCGAAAGGGAGAGGCACCCCGGGACAGCGCCTTGGCAGCGGGGCCCTCGTCGCTTGAGCTACGCCGCGTCGAGCGACCCCCCGTCGGGGAGTGCGGGCCGGGCCTGACTGAGCGGGGCGGGCTGTTCCCGCGTCGCGTGCGCGACGAGCGGGGGCGCGCTGAAGTAGCCCTGTCGGTCGGATCCGAGGACGGGCCTGTGAAGGCGTGGAAATCGGCGGGCGGGGGGCGACTGTTGAAATGCTGCCGCCGTTCGATCGCACGGCGCCCCCTGGTAGGGGCAGCGCCCAATTGTCTGCGTAGGTCCTGGGTTTCTTCAAATGGGCAATCCTTGGCCAGCTCGCGGAGCGCCCCTGTGGCGAACACGCAGCATGTCGGGGTCGACTTGGCTCAGAAATCCCCCTCGCGCGCCCAGCGCGTGCCGGAGGGGGGGGGGGGGGGGGCGCGCAGGGGGCCTGCGTCGTTGGCGCGCAGGGCCCACTTGTCTCGTCGCGCAGCTGGCTGCCGGGGGGGGTGGCGCAGAGGCGCGCGACCGCGCGAGCGGCGACATGGCGCTTGCCGCTCCAGTAGAGTTCGGCGGGGCGGCACTCCGGGGAAGCCCTGTCGCCGTAGACCGTCTTCAGGAAGGGGCGGAGTAAGCAGGGCGCCCACTTGTCTGGCGACTCGGCACCCCGAACGCCTGCGCCGCGCTTGTCCTCGAATTCCTCCCAGAAGTCGTCCAGGGGTGGGTCGGTGGCCCTGCGGTCCTGCCCTGCCACGGGTGCTCGATGTCCACGCGTGCGAGCGCTGGGCCGGCTGGCGGGGCGGCGCAGGGGAGTGGCTGGCGTATTTCCAGCGCCCCACGGAGAGGGGGCGGCCGCTCGTGCTGGCCAGGGGGGGAGAGGACGGGGGCGCCGCAGCCCTGGCTGCACGCACCAGGCTAGCGCGGAGGCACGGTTGGGCACCAGCTCGCGGGCCAAGGAAAGCTCATCCGGCACTGCGGGGGCCAGGCGCGGCTTTGCCGCGAGGCAGCTGGGATGGATCAGGCGGGCGTCGCGGTCCAGGACGGCGTCGACGGCGCTGGGGCGGATATCCCATTCGTGGACAAGGCGCCGGCGGCGCATCCACGCGGCGTTCCACTTGCGGGAAGGCCAAGCAGCCGCTCGGTCTTCCCAAACGGGGAGCCCGCCAGCGCTGGCGTCGCGTGGCTCTTTGTCGGCCTCCCATGCGAAGCAGCCCAACGCGGGGGATCCGGCTTTCCAAACGAGAGCTAGGGCTTCGGGGGTCAGCCGTCGAATTTCGCCGCGTGCCGCCCCGTCTCCTGGGCTGAATTGCCAAACCTGTCATCGTCCACGCGGGTGGGCGGAAGAGTGGCGCTGGCATTCTTCGGGACTTGTAGGCCCGTCGGTTCAAGCAGATAGCCCCCTAGCTCGCCCGAGGGCGGGCCGGCAGGGCCAAGTCCGCGCGGGGGCGCGCGGCGGGGGGCAAGGAGACAGCGGTGGGGGCCCTAGTCGGGCCCTTCGAGAGCGCGAGGGCCTGGGCCTGTTCATGCAGGCTGCTTCCGGGCGGGACTTGGGGGCCTTGCTTCTTGTCGCCCCTCATGGCGATCTGCGCGGCAGCAGGGCTAGGCGACCATCCGTCCTTGAGAATTCCCTTCTGTAGCCTGTAGGGGACGATGACCTTGATGGCGAGGCCGTCCTCCAGCGCGGGGAGGAGGGTGCGTGCCAGGTCGACCGTCAGAGCGGCCTCTGAGATGTTGTCGCATCCCTCGGCGAGGTGGGAGGTGAGCTCGTGCGACCTGTTGTGCACCAGGATGGTGCGATGGGCGTCTTCCTTGTCAGTCCTCCGGGCATCAGGGTGGGTCCCTCTGCGTTCGTTCATTAAGTCTTCGGCGCGGACTCTGAGAAGTTCGGCAAGGAACTCGCCCTGCCCGGGGATGGGGTCCTACACCAGGGGCCAGGGCAGACCTGGCACCAAGGGGAAGTCAGCCAGGGGGCTGGTGAGCCCGCTGAGGAGGGCCTTGTTGTAGAACGCCATGGGCGGAACGGACGCGAGGAACGGGCGCATGCGGCACGACAGCGAAAGGGTGATGCAGGCCCCCTCCTGTTCCCCGAGTGAGTCGTGGAGGCGCTGGAAGATCGAGAGGGCAAGGCCCGTGTCCGCTCCCATTGTGGACATGACGGTGGGGGGAAGCTGCTGGGCGTCGCCACCCACCACGAGGTGCCCGCCACTGCGGCTG
Source organism: Prorocentrum cordatum (assembly GCA_963575745.1). Lineage (NCBI taxonomy): Eukaryota > Dinophyceae > Prorocentrales > Prorocentraceae > Prorocentrum > Prorocentrum cordatum. The sequence continues at coordinate 303,181 of CAUYUJ010014924.1, forward strand.
ATGTGAACCAGCGACATGGCAGCGCTCCCTTCGTTCGTTTGGACGGCTTCGTCGAATACGCCCGGCGGGAGGCTGAGGGGCGATTTGCCTCCCAGCTCGGTGGCGGCCTTGCGCGTGGCAAGAACGGCGCGTGCCTGCTGAAGTAGCTGTCTCTTGTGGGACGTGAACATGGTATTATCACCGTGCTCGGGGGGATAACTGCCATGGGCTGCGTAGTAGTGTCCTCTCCTCCTGGGGTGAGGGAAACCATCTCTTGGTCGACCTTCTCTAGGCGGGCGAGCCGGACGAAGGCGTGGGGGAATCCTTCGGTGTCCTCGAGCTGGAAGTTGCGTTTGGCTGTAGAGAAAGACTTGAGGGGCCGGTCGGCTGCTGTGTTGGAGCCAGCGAATACCCCCACGGCTCGACCGTTGCGGAGTGCGGGGGCCCACGCTGACACCAGGGCGACGATGGTGGTTGTCTTCCCCGAGCCGGGGGGGCCGTGAACCAATGTGAGGCGGTGTGCGGTACTCGCGTGGAGAACCTGCTTCGAGAGGTCGTTGAGGCCGCGTGCAGCCGCGGCACGGTCGAGCAGCTGAGCGACAGGGACGCACCTGGTGCGCTGGAAGATTTGACCGTTGTTTTTGTCTTTATCGTCAGCATTAATGGCTGGGCGTCCAGCGGTGTTGGGGTCGGCGACGTCTATGGTGTCGGGGTCGACGATCGACGTTTTCAGGGTGGACGCTGCACGGCGCCGCAATGCGATGCCGCTGGTGTGGCCTGAGTGCACCATGTTAGTAGCCTGCTTGTCCGTGACCTCGGCGCTCCTGAATCCCAGAATGTAAGTGAGGACGGGGGCGGGAACACCGAAGAGGTCGTGGGGTCGTGGCTCCGCATGTAGACCTCCGTGAGGGCGTAGTGCAGTCTCCAGTACTGGATCTCGGAAGGGGGTCCGGTCAACCCTGTAGATGGCGTCGGAGGTTTTGCCCAGTGGTGGTTCTTCCTTGCGAGCTGGGTGGAAAGGACTGCGCCTGCCATAGTTGTACTGCACAGTGCATGAGTTGGGTGGGTACTCCAGATTTCGTAATAAAAGGGAGGGGGTCTGGACCCTCCAAAACAAGCCATTTCAGACCCCCCCCCCGTGGGAGAACCCTCCAAAACATCGTCCCCAGACCCCCCCAGGCCCTCCAAGATAGCCTGGAAGAGACCCCCCCCGAAATGAGACCCCCCTCCCTTTATTACGAAATCTGGAGTACTTGGTGCCCTGGGGGGGGGGGCCAAGCTGCGAGCAGTCGCACGGGGAGAGGGTCTGGCCAAGGTCCTGTAGGCCAGGCCAGGCTGGTGGTGATACTTTTTTTGTTCGGCGGCCCGCAAGGAAAAGTCCAGAGGGCGGTAAGAACGAGGCTGGGACACAGCGCACGGGAAAGCAGATAATTACTGGTGGTGATACGAGAAGCGTGAAGAATATCCCAGCGAGGGAACCAACCAAATGCAGTTGGGAGTCGCGCCGGTGTGGGTATCGTTTTCGGTGGTGCTCCCTATGGGGCCACCGAACGCGTGAGGGGTGTGCCGAACAGATCGCGATGGTGCCATGCGAGCGCTGCTGCTGGGGCCTTCGGTGGAGCCCTCTTTTGTGGCCACGAAACGCGTGAGGGGTGTGCAGAAGTGGGCGCGGTGGTGGCATTCGAGCGCAGCCACTGGGGACTCGGTGGAGGTCCACAGGGGGGCCACGAAACGTGTGAGGAGTGTGCCGAAATGAGCGCGGAGGTGCCATGCGGGCGCAGCCATTAGGGCCTGCGGTTGAGCTCCCAAGGGAGGGGCCACGAAACGTGCGAGGATATGCCGAATAAGATGCGACAGTGGCATTCGAGCGCAGCCACTGGGGACTCAGTGGAGCTGCACCCATGGGGGGCACGAAACGTGTGAGCGGTGTACTGAAATAGGGGCGGTGGTGGCATGTGAGCGATGCCACTGGAGCCTCTGGTGGAGCCCCCTATGGCGCCGCGAAACATGTGAGGGGTGTGCCGAAACGGGCGCGGTGGTGCCATGCGGGCGCTGCCACTGGGGCCTTCAGCGCAGCTCTCTAAAGGCCCACGAAACGTGTGAGGGGTGTGCCGGATCGGATGCGGTGGCGGCACGCTGCGAGCGCAATCACTGGGGCCTTCGGTGGAGCACCCGTTGGCGCCACGAAACGTGTGAGGAGTGTGCCAGGATGGGCGCGGTGGCGGCATGCGAGCGCAGCCACTGGGCCTTTGGTGAAGCTCCCAGGGTAGGGGGCGCGAAACGTGTGAGGGTATGCCGAATCTGATGCGGCAATGGCATGCGAGCGCAACCAACCAAACCTTCAGCGGAGCTCCCTGTGGGGCCACGAACCGTGTGAAAGGTGTGCCGAATTGGGCGCGGTGGCGGCATGCGAGCACAGCCACTGAGGTCTTCGGTGGAGCTTCACTTGGGGCCACGACACGTGTGATGGGGTGTGCCGAACAGATCGCGATGGTGCCATGCGGGCGCTGCTGCTGGGGCCTTCGGTGGAGCCCCCTGTGGCCACGAAACGCGTGAGAGGTGTGCCGAAGTGGGTGCGGTGGTGGCCCGCGAGCGCAGCCACTGGGGCCTTCGGGGGAGCCCCCCTTATGGAGCCACGAAACGTGCGAGGGGCGTGCCGAAACGGGCGCGGTGGTGCCATGCGGGATCTGCCACTGGGACCTTCGGTGAAGCTTCCTATGGGGGCACGAAACGCGTGAGGCCATGCCGAAACCATGTTGACGACGAGGAGGACGAGGATGATGATGCTGTTGATGCTGATGATGGTGATTATGCTGCTGCTGCTGATGGTGATGATGATGGAGATGGTGATGGTCAGGGTGATGGTGATGGTGATAATGATGATGATGATGATGATGATGATGATGATGATGATGATGATGATGATGATGATAACGTTGATGATGACGACGATGATGATGATGACATTGATTATGATTATGGTTGTGAAGCTTGTGAAGATGATGAACATGATGGTGATGATGATGATGGTGATGCTGATGGTGATACTGGTGATGGTGATGGTGATGATGATGGTGGTGATGACGATGATGCGGATGATGTTGATGATGGTGGTGACGTTGATGATAATGCTGATGCTGGTGATGGTGATGACGATGATGATGATGATGATGCTAATGATGGCGATGCTGATGATGAATATGATGACGGTAATGTAGATAATGGTAATGGCGATGGTGATGATCGTGATGAGTATGCTGATGATGGTCCTTGTGATGATGACCAACTGATGATGATGATTATAATGGTGATGATGGTGACGGTGATTGTGATGATGCTGACGATGACGGTGATTGTGATGGTGAAGATGACGATGATGATGGTGATGATGACAATGATGACGATGATGGTGATGCTGTTGATGATGATGATGGTGGTGGTGATGATGATAATGATGGCGATGGTGATGACGCATGGTGGTGATAATGATGATTATTAGGATGATGGTGACGATGATGATGATGATGGCGAACGTGATGATGCTGATAGTGCTAAAGATACTCCTGATGCTGCTGATGATAACGGTGATGATGATAACGATAGCGATGGTGACGGTGGCAATGATGGGGTTGTTGGTGGCGGTGATGATAAAGATGATGATGATGACGATGAGTGATAATGAGTGATGATGGTGATAATGCCGAAGGTGATGATGACGGTTGTGGTGATAATGATGATGATAGTAATGAGGAGGGTGATGATGATGATACTGCTGCTGCTGACGATGATGATGATACTAATGATGATGATGATGATGATGATGATGATGATGATGATGATGATGCTGATGATGGTGATGATGATGATGATGATGATGATGATGATGATGATGACGGTGATGGTGATGGTGATGGTGATGGTAGTGATGATGGCGATGATGGTGTTGATGGTGGTTACGATGATGAGGGCGCTGAGAACTACGGAAAGGAGGAACCGATCGGAAGATGGAGGCGGAGAGGAGAGGAGGAGGAGGAGAAGGAGACACGGCACCACGCAGATTCAAAACGACTGCATAATACCACACACTAGTTTGTAACAACAAGAACAACAAATTTCGCAGTTGCGAGTGCCGCATTGTGGGGCCACGAAACGTGTGAGCGGTGTGCCAGAACGGGTGTGGTGGTGCCATGCGGGCGCAGCCACTGGGCCCTTCGGTGGAGCCCCCATATGGGGCCAAGAAACGTTTGAGGGGCGTGCCGAAACGGGTGCAGTGGGGCCATGCGGGCACAGCCACTGGGGCCTTCGGTGGAGCCCCCCTCTGGGGCCACGAAGCGTGTGAGGGGTGTGCCGAAACAGAGACATGTGGAGGGCAGAGGCAATGTGGGAGGGGGGAGGAGGGAGGAGTGGGAGGATGAGAGGAACAAGAGGTGGGGGGCTGTTCATGCAAAACGAAGACCCAACACCACGAGATGGCTGGCAAAAAACCATGCCTGGAGAGGGCGGGGCATCTTCCGGACAGCCAGGGAAAGAGCAGAGTAGCACTCATCATATGTAATTGTACATGATGTGGTCCTCTTCCTCCTCCCGCCCCATCCCCCTCCTCACCTTCACAATGGGCCCTGCACCGAGAGGGAACTCTGCTATTGTGCAAGGAGGCGGGAACTGAGGTATGGTTAATGCTGCACGCGTCCGTGTCCATGATTGATCCAACACGCCAACGGCTTGAGAACAAACGATCAGACACTCTGGAGCATCGCCCGTCTCACCATAACCCTCAGGTAGCAGTGAATTGTTTTCGCGCGTGCGCGAGCAGCAACAGCTGCGGTCTCTGCATGCGAGACCGAGGCCCAGAGCATACTTTGCTGCGGGACAATAAGAATCAATTGGTTGGGGCAGAAGGAGGGGGGAGGCAGAATGGACGAGGGCGGACAGGCAGGGAGAGTTGAGGAGAAGGAGGAGGAAGCGGAAGGGGGAGGAAGGAGGAGGAGGAGGAAGAGGGAGGAGGAAAAAACAGGAGGAACAGGAAGGAGGAGGAGGAAGGAGGAGGAGGAGGAGGAGGAGGAGGAGGAGGAGGAGGAGGAGGAGGGAGGAGGAGGAGGAGGAGGAGGAGGAGGAGGAGGAGGAGGAGGAGGAGGAAGGAGGAGGAGGAGGGAGGAGGAGGAGGGAGGAGGAGGAGGAGGAGGAGGAGGAGGAGGAGGAGGAGGAGGAGGAGGAGGAGATGAGGAGGAGGAGGAGGAGGAGGAGGAGGAGGAGGAGGAGGAGGAGGAGGAGGAGGGAGGATGAGGGGGAGGAGGGAGGAGGAGGAGGAGGAGGAGGAGGAGGAAGAGGATGAGGGAGCAGGAGAAGCAGCAGCAGCAGCAGGGAGGGTACAAGAAGGGAAAAGGCAGGAAGGAAAGAGCGAGTGGGCGGCAGCAGTAGCAACAAGTGGAGCAGGGGGGAGGAGGGCGGGGAGGAGGCGGGAGGAAAGAGGATGTGCAAGGGAAGTCTGGCGAGGGAGAAGAGGAAAAAGATACGACCAGTCCGTGCCAAATTCGGCGTTGGTTCCTGACACTGCGGGGCTTATTAAACCTTAAACGATCAGCCGTTTTCGAAACACCGGATCGTTCAACATCATCGACCGATTCTGGGTCACCGGCAACGTCCAACGCTGAACGTCGACGGCGGGGTCGCCGCCGGTCGACACGACGCGAGACTACCGTAATGAGGAGCGAGGTGAGGAGCGGAGAGAACAGAGGATTCTGTGGGATTCTATAGTCGGGGATGGACAGACCCCCTTTAGTAAAACGTGGTTTAGTGAAAACGACCTGAGGCCTAAACATGGAGGGCGCAAACCTGGAAAATAGCTGCCACGGCGCCCTCTCGAGAACCGAAAACGGACAATTCACTAATCGACGTGTCACTGTTGGGGTTCTGTCCAGCCCCGATATATTGGGCGCCCGAGTTATCCGGGATAACTCGGGTCCGGGGTAACTCGGGTTTGGATTCCCGAAAAAGGAACCCGAGTTATCCCTGACCCGAGTTACCCCTGATGATTCGGGGCTCTGGACGCCCGAGTTATCCGGGGTAACTCGGGTCCGGGGTAACTCGGGTTTGGATTCCCGAAAAAACGAACCCGAATTATCCCTGACCCGAGTTACCCCTGATGATTCGGGGCTCTGGGGTTCTGTCCAGCCCCGATATAGGCTCTACAGGTGACTCAGCCGAGCCCCTTCTCACGGCACTCCAGGGGGGCGAGTGCCTCGACGGGCCTCGAGCCGTCGAGCCGTGCAGAGATCGGCCTCTACGAAGGCCGCAGACGGCCCGTGGTGGCTGGGGTGCTTGCCCTGGCAAGTTCGGGCAAAATTCGAGGAGGAGGGAGGAGGAGGAGGAGGAGGAGGAGGAGGAGGAGGAGGAGGAGGAGGAGGAGGAGGAGGAGAGGAGGAGGAAGAGGAGGAGGAGGAGGAGGAGGAGGAGGAGGAGGAGGAGGAGAGGAGGAGGAGGAGGAGGAGGAGGAGGAGGATGCGGAGGAGAACGAGGAGGAGGACGACGAGGAGGAGGAAAGGATCTCGGGCGGCCGCCCCTCCTAGAGTGCACAGCCTGCGGCGCGGCCTGGCAGTGGTTGAGACCACCCAGCCCTTCGGGCGTAGGTGATTTAGTGAGCTTGTCAACCAGCCTCGAACGTATCCCAATCCCTACGATGGGCGAGCAGAAAGCGAAGGCAAGCTTAGGGATGTGCCCTCAGAAACTGAGGGAATACTTACGATCGGCATCGAGGTGAGGTGATGCCAAACATAGGAATAGAAATAGGTTCAAACTGGTAACTAGTTCCAACAGCATATTCCCCTTCAGGGAGAGGCGAACCCCTCTCCCTACCCCCTCACCTGGGTGGACAGAGGGCCCCGCGAGGTGTCAAATGATAAGCAACGCAAGTACCCCTAACCCTCTGGGAGGGGACCTGAGTTAGGAGGGCCAAAGGCATTAGGGGTAGGGGGCTCTTAAGCAGATGTATCAGACCAAACCGCCCAGAAGAATTATCCCTAACGCGAAGACGGGGACCTAAATGAGGCCACGTCATCGTGCTATTCAGCCCAAAGGTTATTATATTCTCGACGATCAAAGAATCCGTGATGGCCCCAGTTGGCCTGAGACGGAGTCCAAGCTGGCATATGATACAGGGTCCAAGATGGGACATGAGGGCCTCCAACATGCCTCCAGAGACCCCAAGGAATTCCCAAGGTGGATCCACGTGAGCACGGAGGTTCCCGACGATACCCCAAGACCCCCCAAAACCCGCCAAAAATCACGGAGAGGCGCTCAATGGTGTTTGCAAGCTCGCCTGTTCGCGTTCGATGGCCGTTTGAGGCCTCAAGCTGGCTCCAAGCTGGCCCAAAGAGAGCCTCAAGAGGGGCCCAGAGGGGCTCCAGAACGGTCCAACACAGCGCCCAAGAGCGGCCTAAGAGGGCCTCGACCGGCGATGTGTCGGGCTCTCAAGGGGTTGGTCTTCCGAATGTGCGTCTCGCCTTACCGCCGCGCACATTCGTCTTACGCAAGATGCAGGAGTCGCACAGATGGAGGGCGGTTCCTTCTCAAAATGTGGCTGTCGCCACGACTCCGTGCACGTTCGTGTTAACAACTGGCGAAAGTTTCGCGGATTCTCGTGGCTAGCGTTCCGGGCATGGGTGTTCTGGAGCGATGTAGGATCGTCAGGGCGCAACAGTTACTCCAGATTTCGTAATAAAAGGGAGGGGGTCTGGACCCTCCAAGACAAGCCATTTCAGACCTCCCCCGTGGGAGAACCCTCCAAAACATCGTCCCCAGACCCCCCAGGCCCTCCAAGGTAGCCTGGAAGAGACACCCCCCGAAATGAGAACCCCCTCCCTTTATTACGAAATCTGGAGTACATTGATCCGCAGCGTCGAAGTCCCAGGAATGGTGTTCTGGCACGATTCAGGATCGCCAGGACCCAACAGTACGGATGACTCGTGGCGTTGGAAACCCCAAGAATGGTACCCTGGCACGGCTCGGGATTTTCAAATGGTTGTCTCCCAACGGGGCACTTACCCCCTATGGAAATGAGTCCTTCTGTGGGGCCTATGAGGAGGAAGCTTGGAGGGAGGGTTTATTGCAACAGCGCTGACACATCTTAGGTTAGCACAGGTGATCCTCCCCCTCATAGATTCCCCATCATCATCCCACCTAAGGTTCACCTGCAATTGAGTGGGAACGCGTCGAGTTATTTTTCATGATGGTCGCTCTCCTCCTCCTCCTCCTCCTCCTCCTCCTCCTCCTCCTGCTTTTCCTCCTCCTCCTGATCATCATACTCCTCCTATGCCTCATCCTCGTCCTCCTCCGTCTGTTGCTCTTTCGCCTCTTCCTATTCTCGCTCCTCCCTCCACCTCATCTGCTTCCTCCTCCTTCCACCTCCTACTCCAAGAAAATACGGTTGCCCCCCTCTCGTTGTTGTGTTACATGCTTTCTCACTTCCTTGATCAAGGTAACCCGGCTGGGCATTGGAAGAAGAGAAAACGCCGGAAACATCCAGAAACATAAACTTTTGACGCTCCGCGCGGATTTCTTGGACATGCGCTGGAGCCTCTCCCTGACGCGACGGAGCGCGCCGGGAGCGGCGCAGGAGGCGCCGCCGGGGGGGCCCCGCGCGGATCCGAGGGATCCGCGCGGAGCGCCAACAAGTTTATGTGTATGTAGTTTTTTCTTCTCCGAGGCACAGCGTCGGGATGGGCTAGTGGGTGTAGTGGACCGTCCAGGATTGAACTGCGGGGCTGTGCCCCCAAGGCGGGATAGCCCAGAATCGAATCGATAAGTCGGGAAAAGTCGAATCGGCGGAAATCGGCAGCCAAGTCGGGAAAAGTCGAATCGGCGGACATCGGCAGGCCAGCAGGCCTCCACCGAGAACTCGGAA
>CAUYUJ010014924.1:312158-337158 GCA_963575745.1 Prorocentrum cordatum
TCCATCGGCTCCTCCATGTGCCCCTGCACGCTCATGTGCGGTTTGGAGGGGGCCCGAACCTGGGCCAGCGGTTGGCGGGCGGGAACCCCGCCCTTCACCATCTGGTGGAGGTAATCCCTGAGGTCGGGGTCGAGCAGCTCGCATAGCTCCTCCTTGAAAACCCCGTCCAGGTTGTTCCCCCACCGGCTCGTCCAGGCCTCTCGGTAGCAGTCGACTGCTTCCTTCCAGCCTCCCGCCGCCTGGACTAGGCCATCACCGAGTCGGGCCCCCTCCTTCGTAACTTCGGGGGAGTACTTGGGGTTGTCCGCACAATGGGTGCACAGCTCCTGCGCCCAGTCCTGAGCGGTTCGGCCCGCTCTCCCCGGCGCCTGGTTCCCCGATTCCGTCCCGCTTCCCAGGCTGCCAGCTGCCCGTTGGGGAGGCATCCAGGGTTGGCTCCCTCCCCCATCGTCCCCTCCCTCTCCTGAGGGCCTGAGTTTACCATCTCCCGTGGCCCCCCCCCCCTCGAGGGCGTGGTGGGTGGGTGTTTCGTGGCCGTCCAAATGGCCAGCGGCGCGGCGCGGGCGAAGCGCGGGGGGTATTGGGCGGCTTCCCTTGTCCGTTTGATGCCCGTCCCTGGGACGTTATCCCTGAGTTCCACGTGCTGGTGCACCGGAGAGAGACCGGGGCAGGGTCTCCGGAGCTTCGTGAAGAAGGGGGCCAGGTTCGCGGAGACGACCAGCCAGCACCCCTTGCGATAGAACTGGTCGGGGGACGAAGCGTCTGAGGGATGGAGGCCCCAGGCGCACATCGTTCCCGGGATGATCACGGCACCGGTCTCCTCCAGGATTTCCAACCACTCCGGGAGGTCGTATACCTTGGGATATATCCCTCTATGCTCCTGGTTCTCGAAGATCCATCCCTTCCTCCATTTGTGAAGGTTCCGTATGCACCTTACCGTGGTCTGGGAGAGGGCGTTTCCCAAGACCTCCTTGCCGTTTACACCGGTCCCCTCCGGCTTCTCCCAGGTGCGGGCGCCCCCTTTGGTGTTGTGGTCGCAGAAGGAGGTACACGGGTTTTCGAACATCCACACGTTGGCCACTCCTGGGCCCGGGGGAGTATCTGCCTCTTTGACCAGGGCCTCGGCGACGTCGGGGTTCGAGAGGTCGTGGTCCTCCCTCCTCTCCGACTCCTTGGGGTGCAGGGGGTTCCGGTACAGCTCCACGGGCTCATCCGCCTGGATGCCCAGCCGCTCCACCGCGCGGGCCACCCCCGCGGTTCCCGCGAACACCTCCTTGAAGCGGGGTCCCCAGCGGAAAGCGGGCGTGCCCCCCAAAGCTCCGAGGTGCTCCGAGACGAGCTCCTCCCACAGCTGGAGGGCGGCCCTGATTGCGGGTGCCCGGGCAGGCTCTGCCGCTGCAGCCCTCCGGCCAGCCATGAGGGCCGCCTCCCTCGCCGCGGGGCGCTCCTCGCATGCCTGGCACTTGACGTAGGTGCTCCAGGAGACCTCCGTGCCTCGGGCGTCGCGGTTGAGGAACTCCTCCCAGCCATTCATGACCGTGGCCTCCCAGGCACGCATCCCCTCCCGCTTCTCCCGAGGTCGGCGTTCGGGGGCGGAGGGCGCGGGCGTGCCCCCGGTGGATCAACATCCAGGCCTGAGGTGAGCCCTCCCCGGAGCGGGCTCCTTCCAGAAGGTGCGTGGTCACCTTCCCACCGTAGTCCATCATCACGACGTTTCCCAGTAGCTCAATTAGATTAGGATTATATTTCGTTAGGTTTATGTTGATTATCCTCTAAATCATGTTGATTAGAGGATAATTATCATCTAAATCATGTTGATTAGAGGATAAGTATCCTCTGAATCATGTTGATTAGAGGATAATTATCATATAATATGTCTGCTAGAAGATAATTATCCTCTAATTATCATCTAATTATCCTCTAATTATATTCTATAATTTTATCCTCTAATTATTCTCTAATTATCCTCTAAGATAACCATTTTGTTATTCCTCCTCATCCTCTCCTTCCCCTTCCTCCTCATCACAAGTATCTTCTTTGTTCCTCCTCCTCCTCCCCTTCCCCCTCCCCCTCGCTCTCCTCTTCCCAATCCTCCTGATCATGTCCCCCTTCTCCATATTCCTCGCCTTCCTCCTTCGCGACCTGCCTGCCTCATCGTCGTCGCACCGCCATCGTCATCATCAGCTGTCCTGTCCTCCACCGCCCCCTTCACCATCGCAGCACCATCGCCATCTCCTTGCCCCTGCTCGAGCAGGGGCAAGGAGGAGGCCCCGCCCCCTCCACCTCTAATCAACATGATTTAGAGGATAATCAACATAAACCTAACGAATTAGATTCCTAGTCTAACTGAGCTACTGGGCGAAATCACCGCTGATCGTTCCCGCGCCGTATCAAGCCGTTTTGGCTCGCAAGCTCGGGGCGCGAGGGGGGCAGGCTCGGCATGTTGCGCGCCCTCTGGGCGACCCTGGCGCCGCCGCAGCCGAGGCGCCGCGGCGGATGGAGGCAGCAACTGGTGGCCGCCGAAGCGGACGCTGCCGCGGCGGACGAGGACCGCGGCATCTCCCGTCTTTTCGGGAACCACCTGCTCTCTTGGTGCGAAGGCGGGATGTCTGCCGCAAGGCTCCAGCACCTCGCGGCGAGCGGCGCCGCCGACGGGCTCGAGCACCCCATGCTTGCCCGCATGGCGCAGCTGCGCGAAGGCCAGAACGCGCAGGCTTCACTGATTGAGCTGCTGGGTACCACTGGCGTGCCGCGGATTCTATCCGCGTTTCCTGGGGAGTTCGTCTCCCACGGTGTGCTCCCGAGCTCATGGTTCTCGCTGCTGCGCGCCTACCCGCACGAGTTCCGCTTGCGCCTCGGCGCGGAGAAGACCAAGCTGCGCGGCTTCTGGCGGGACTTCTTGAGCAGGCCCGCAAATGCTGACCTCAGGGCCAACCACCCCATCATTGGTGGCATGGGCATCGACGAGCTCGAGACGGTGATCCCCCTCACGATGCATGCTGACGCGGGGCCCTACTCGAAGACGTCTGCGTGCTATGTCGTCAGCTTCGGGTCCCTCGTCGGCGTCGGGGAGGCCAAGCTGACCAAGTTCATGTGCGCCTCCTACGTGCAGCGGTCTGGCCAGATGGATGACTCCCTCTGGTGGCACCGTGTGCTCGAGGACATGGCCGCGCTGGGCTCGGGCCATGTCGGGGGCAGAGCGGTTGCGCGCGACTCCGACGGCACTCTCTGGAGAGGCGCGCTGGTATTCGTCAAGTGCGATGAGGACGTGCGCGCAAATGATTTTGGCCTGACGCACTTCTCAGGGGGCAATGAGGTGTGCCCCGACTGCCTCGCCAACCGCACGACGCGGCCTTTCACTGATATGACGGAGGGCGCCGCCTGGCGGCGAGGCGAGGGGATGAGCTTCGACGTGTACAAGGCCAGGGCGCGGGAGCCCCACCACCCGCTGGTGGCGAACGCGCATTTCTGCCACCGCTTCTTCTTCCCCATTGACATCATGCACCTCCTCGAGTGCAAGGGCGTGACGCTCCTTGTCTTTGGTTCCGCGATGATGTGGCTGCTGGCCGACGCCCGAGTCGGGGCGAACAAGGAGGAGCGCCTCGAAGCCATCAACGCCCGACGGGAGCAGTTCTACGACGCCAGGCCAGGGTCCAATCGTCTCCCGAAGATCATGCTCACCAACTGCACCGGGGACGGGTGGGGGAACCTCGCGGGGCCAGCGTATTAGGCGGCGAAGGTCAGGTGCGCGGCTCCGTTCTTCAGGGACGTCGTCTTCCACTACTGCGGGTCCATGCATGATCGCGACCAGCAGCTGCGAAGACTAACCGCCGCGCTGGACGACCTCTACACGCTATTGTACGACGCGCCGATGTTCCCGCCCGATGCGACGGTGGTTCGCGTGCGACAGCTGTGCCTGGCGTTTGGCAGCGCATGCCAGCGCCTGCGCGAGCTGTCGCGCCGCGCTGGGGTCTTCGCCTTCGCGGTCACCCCGAAGGTGCACGAGGTCCAGCACATCCCTCTGCTGACATCGTGCATCAACCCCGTGAGGGTCCAGGTGTACAGCGAGGAGTCCATGATGGGCTCGGTGACTGGCACGTGGAGGGGCTCGAAGAATGGGCGGTGCAGGCAGACCGTGCAGAAGGTCGTCCTCATCAAGCAGGTCACGGGCTTGCTGCTGCGCTTCGAACTGGACACTTGAGGTCACGGGCCTCGAAATGAAAAAAAATTGATTTTTTTTATAAAAAAAACCCACGAGCGTGGGGTTGCCATCGCTATCCCATGCCATGCCACGCATAGCCTGCGAGGGTAAGAAAAGGAGGAGGAGAAGGAGGAGGAGGAGGAGGAGGAGGAGGAGGAGGGAGGAGGAGGAGGAGGGAGGAGCAGGAGGAGGAGGACGAGGAGGAGGAGGCAGGAAGGAGGAGGCGGAGGAGAGAGGAGAAGGACTCGAGGGCGTCTGGGGCCGTTGCCCTCCAGGCATCGACACGAACGGACGTCGCAAGACGTAGGCTAGCCGCGCGAGGATGGAGAGACAGGGGGAAAGGAGGAGGAAGGAGGAGGAGGAGGAGAGGAGGAGGAGAGGGGGAGGAGGAGGAGGAAGGGGAGAGGGAGGAGGAGGAGGAGGGGAGGAGGAGGAGGGGGAGAAGGAGGGGAGAAAAAGGAGGGGAGAAAAGGGGGAGGGAGGAGGATGAGAAGGACGAGGGGGAGGAAGAGGAGGAGAGAGAGGAGGAGGGGGGGGAGGAGGAGGAGGGGAGGAGAAGAGGAGGAGGAGGAGGAGGAGGAGCAGTAGGGAGTGAGGTGACGGATGGGGGAGGATGGAGGGGGGGAGGAGGAGATGGAGGAGAGGAGGAGGAGGAGGAGGAGCGAGGAGGAGGCAGGGAGGAGTAGGTTTTGAGGAGGAGGAGGAGGAGAAGCGAAGAAGCAGGAGAGAAGGAGGAGGAGGAGGAAGGGAAGGTTCGGAGGAGTATAGAGGAGGAGGATGATGGAGGCGGGGGGGGGAGGACGGGGGCGGAGGAGAGGAGGAGGAGGGGGGGAGGAGAGGAGGAGGAGGAGGAGAGGAGAGGAGAGGGATGAGGGGAGGAGGATTGCGGAGGAGCGAGGGAGGAGGAGGAGGAGGAGGGAAAGGGAGAGGAAGGGGGGGGAAGGAGGAGGAAGAGGAGGAGGATGGGGGCGGGAGGAAGGGAGGAGAAGAGGAGGAAGAAGATAAAACGCAAAGGAGAACGAGGGAAAGGCTGAGGAGGAGGAAAGGGAGCAGGAGGAAGGAGGGGAAGGATGATGATGATTGATGATGATTGATGAGATGCGGATGATGATGATGCTGATGATGGTGATGATGCTGATGATGATGATGATGTTGATGTTGTTGTTGATGATGATGATGCTGGTGCTGATGGTGATGATGATGATGCTGATGATGATGAGGAGGAGGAGGAGGAGAAGAGAAGAGAATGAGGAGGAGGAGGATGAGGAGGAGGAGTAGGAGGAGGAGGAGGAGGGGGGGAAGGAGGAGGAGGAGGAGGAGGAGGAGGGGAAGGAGGAGGAGGAGGAGGAGGAGGGGAAGGAGGACAGGAATCACCATCATCATCGCCATCATAATCGGCATCATCATCACCCTCATCATCACCAGCATCACCACCACCATCGCAAACATCGTCACCATCATCATCACCATCACCATCACCATCATCATCGCCATCATCATCGGCACCAACATCATCAGCATCACCGTCATCACCATCGTCGCTCGCCGTCGCCACCCACTTCATTCGAATCCAACTCCCCCTCCTCCCCCATGGCCGTTTCTGGCGCAAACCTTATCGGCGCCACCGACGCCAGCAGCACCTTCTCGCCAGCAGCACCTTCGCCAGCAGCACCTTCTCGCCAGCAGCACCTTCGCCAGCAACACCTCCGAGATGGAGGCGCCCGCAGCAGCATCGGCAGGGGCGAGGCCCACGGAGGAGGCGCCTCAACCTTGGGTGCCGCGCTACGGGATCACCTACATGAGTTCCGAGCGCTCGCAGGTGCGCGAGAAGATGGAGCGCCACTTGTGGCTGGACGGCCCAGACCTGTGGATCCCCTTCATGTGCGAGCTCACGGCGGTGGGGGAGTGGGCGCGGCAGTGCCCAGGCGTGCCCGAGGTGAGGAAGGCCCTGAAGGAGGGGATGCCAGAGTGGCTCGAGGGCGTGCCCATCGAGTGCACCCACCTCTACGAGGCGGACGAGCGCTCCTACCCACCGAGGAAGCGGGGCGAGGAGCTCGAGGACACGTGGGTGATCAACGAGAAGGGCCGCACGATGGTGTTCGTGGATTGGCCGCAGCACGTCCTCAAAGCTCGGACGACGAAGCCCCTGAGGAGCGAGAGCGAGAACCTCTACCAAAGCGATCCCAAGGGCGACGGCTACTACGCGGACAACGACGAGCCGAACGAGAAGATTGGCTCGCACCTGGCGCCCAGCGGCGTCGACGAGAAGACGGACTTTCAGGATGCCTACGGCCGTGGCTTCGACCGCGGCTCCGACAAGGGCCACGACAAGGGCTACGACAGCGGCTGGAAGGCTGGATACAACAAGGGCTTCGCCCAGGGCCGCGTCTTGGCGAAGCAGCCCAGCACGCCTAGCGCCAGCAGCACGAACAAGAGCTGGGTCCAGGAGGGGAACGACGAGGGCGTCGCGGCCGCGCCGAGCGGCGGATCGCGCCCAGGGCCGCAGAGGTTCTGAGGCGCTACGCTGCCGCGGTGGCCGCACAGGGTCACCGCTGAGGGCAGCCTTCGCCCTCTCGGGCGCGCGGCCGCGGGCGCAGCCTCTCGACGCCCAGGCTGGCGAAACACAATGTTTTTCGCAAAAAAAAATCCCTCGCGAGCGCGGGGTGATCCCTCCCATCCTCCTCCTCCTCCTCCTCCTCCTCCTCGTCGTCGCCCGTCGTCGTCGTCGCCCGTCGTCGTCGTCGTCACCCGTCGTCGTCGTCGTCGTCCGTCGCCGTCACCGTCGCCGTCGCCGTCGCCGTCGTCGTCCGTCGTCGTCGCCGTCGCCGTCGCCGTCGTCCGTCGCCGTCGTCCGTCGTCCGTCGTCGTCGTCGTCGCCGTCGCCCGTCGTCGTCGTCGTCCGTCGTCGTCGTCGTCGGCGTCGTCGTCGTCGTCGTCGGTCGCCGTCGCCGTCGCCGTCGCCGTCGCCGTCGTCGTCCGTCGTCGTCGCCGTCGCCGTCGTCGTCGCCGTCGCCGTCGAGGGCGACGGAGCCCGTCGCCGTCGCCGTCGAGGGCGACGGAGCTCATCTTAATATCATCTTAATCTCATCTTAAATTTAAGATGAGGTTAAGATGATATTAAGATGAGCCTTTTGTGATCGAATCAATCAGTAACGACCTCATCTTAATCTCATCTTAATCTCATCTTAAATTTAAGATGAGATTAAGATGAGATTAAGATGAGGAGGAGGAGGAGGAGGAGGAGGAGGAGGAGGAGGAGGGAGGGGTGGAGGAGGAGGACGGCCGCTCCGCGCTCGCGGAGGAGGTTTCTACTTTCCAGTGCTCGGCGCGCTATCAATCGCGCCCCGCGCGATATCGACCCATCCCGACCCCCTCGTCTCTGGAAGAGGCGAGGGGGGAAGGCGAACGACCCCGCGCTCCCCCCCTTTAGCCACCCGTGGCCCCTCAGAGCTTCCACAGCGACCTGAGCGCCGCCAGCTTCTTGCGGCCGTTCTTGATCGCGTCGTCGATCTCCTTGGCGAGGTCCGCCGCCGTCTGGATCTCCTTGCCAGTGATGCCCGCTCCGTTCGAGCTCACGCACTTCTTCTCGAACGTCAGGAGCTCCTTGTCCTTCGCCGCAAGGGTGCCCCTCATCGCGTCCAGGTCATTCTCGATATTGCACCCCTTGCTGTTCTCGTTCTTCGAGCTGGACTCGATGGCCGCCTCGAGCTCGCGAACGAGCCTGTCGATGTATCCGTGCGCCGCGCGCACGGCCTTCACGGCGACGGCCGCGGCCTCGGGCATCTTCGCCTTCTCGACCGATGGCTCCGTCTGCAGCGACTGCTGCTGCTGGGGCGGCTGCTGCTGCTGTTGGCCCCCCTGCTGCTGGTTGTGACCGCGGCTCTGCTCGGCGTACTTCTCGTCGTAGGCGTCGTCGCCCAGATTGGTGTTGTCCGTGAGCTGCAAGCCCTTGCCGTGACGATCGCGCTCGCTCTCCGAGTGCAGCCGCACCTGCAAGTACTTGGGCCACGGCACCAGCAGGGACTCAGGGATGGCAGGGTCGCGCTTGGTCTCCAAGGTTCTGGCCCTGATCATGGCCATCAGCACGTCCTCGTCGTACTTCTCCAGCGCCTTCTTGAAGGTAGTCCACTCCTTGAGCGTCTCGTTGCGGGTCAGCGTGTTGTTGAACTCCGCGGACTGCCTCGTCGTCGTGCGCATGATCTCGTCCACGAAATTTTCCGCGTCCATCGCGCAGCCGAACTTCTGGATCTCCTTCCACTTGGCCTTCCTCTCTTGGCCCTGCTTGCGCAGGCGGTACATGAAGGCGTTGTAGGCCGTCTTATCGGATCCGATCCAGTCGTGGACCCACTCGGAGGCGTCGGCCTGGGCTCCTGGGCGGATCCTGGGCTCCTTTAGCGCGGGCGCCTCCTCGTCGCGAACCCTGTCGCCCTCCCTCTTGGCTACCTTGACCGCGGGACCGTCGGTGTCTCCGGTGGCAGGAACCACCGCTGCCGCGGCAGGCGCGCTGGAGCCGCCGCTGCTGTCGACGGGCTCCGCTTTCACGGGCGCTGCCGTGGTGCCTGCGCGCGCTGCTGCTTGCATCTTCTCGAGGCAGTGGCCCATCGGCCCCCTGTGCTTCGCGGGGGAGGCGGACTTGGTAGCCGTAGCCCTCTTCGGGGGCATCTGTCTCCTGGACGGAGATCTGAAAACCGCGCCTTGCTTGAGCCAGGGCAGCTCCAAGGATGATGATGATGATGATGATGATGAGGATCGGGGTGATGGCGAGGATGAGGATGAATACGATGATGATGATTGCGATGAGGATCGGTGCGATGATGAGGATGAGGATGAAGATGAGGATGAGGATGATATAACGACGACGTGGGGATAGCATTAAGAGGATAAGAGGATGAGATGACGATGGGAACCCCACGCTCGTGGAGGATTGTGGTTTTCAATTTTCTAGTTGGCTGGGCCCTCCACATCGTCCCAACGCGTAGCAGGTCCAACTCCAGCCGCGCCTCCTGAGGCCCCTCATGACGTGTCGAACCCGATCTGCTGGTCGAACCACATCCTGAGGTCGTCCTTCGTCTTCAGGATGGTGCCGTTGATCTTCTCCGCGGCGCGCTCGACGACCTCTTTGTACTCCTCGGTCCTCCTGCCGGTGATGCCCATGATGTACTTCTTGTTGCCGTCGAGCAAGTAGGCCTCGCCACGCCTCTTCCCGTTCGGCCCCCTCACGGTGACCGTTGCGGGCAGGGTGATGTTGCCGCTCTCGACCTCGGCCTCATCCTCCTGCTTCGGGGGCGACTTGGCCTTCTTCGGGGGCTTCAGGATCGCCGCGACCGTCTCGCGCGTCCTTGCCCTTGCCCGCCTGGCTCTTCGCCTTGTGCTTGCCCTTCCCCTTCCCTTGCTCTTCCCCTTCGCCTGGCTCTTCGTCTTGCTCTTGCTCTTGCCCTTCCCGTCGCCCTTGCCCTTTCCCTTGCTCTTGTCGCCCTTCAGCGCCGTCTGGGCGGTCCTGGTATCGCGCTTCTGGCCCCCGATGGCCGCGTTCGGGATCGGGACCCGCTCGCCGCCGCCCTCTTCGGCCGTGAGGTCGACGGTGCGTGCGTCGCGGCACGCTTTGCAATTGCACGTCATTCCGCAGAGCTCCACGTCGTCGTCGGAGAACTCGACCTCGGTCTTAGCTGCTTCGCGACTGCCATCGCCCTCCGCCGCCTCGCCCATGCTGGGGGGGAAGAGCGCCCTGACCGCCGACGCGCTCACGTCGGCGGCCTCGCCCTCCACGGGGCCCGCCGCCGCCGCGAACGACGGCGAGTCCTCGAAGGAGCCGCCACTGGCAAGAGCTGCACCGCCATCATCTTCTGCAGAGGGAAGCCCGATCATCTTCACCAGCTGCTGAAGCACCTCGTTGCTCAGAGCCTTCTCCGCCTGGGCTGCGTTGTAGAGGTGCTTCGCCATGACCCGCCAGGCGTCTGCTGCCAGGCTGGCCGCCCTCTCCTGGAAGCGCATATCGTACGCGAGGATGCCGTGCCTCTTGTCCAGCTCCTGGAAGGCATCCTTCAAGCACTTCTGCGCTGGAAACCCCGAGGGTGCAACCTCGAGGAGTGTCTTCAAAACCTCGGCGTAAGGCAACATGGACGTCTCGTCGATGGCCTGCGTCCGCGAGCTCCCGTACCCCGAGCCGCCCCACGCGAAGCCAGGGTCCTTGAGGACCGCCTTCGCGCCCCACTTGTCGGCGAGGGTCGTGCGGACGAACTGCGACTCCCTAGGTCGCGGGCGCCTCGGGCGCAGCGCTGACGCCATCGTCGGGCCGCCGCTCTCACCAGTTGCCAAAATGGCAAAAATGCCTGAGGGTCACGCGGCTGCGGAGAGACAGAGGAGGCGGAGCATGAGGAGGAAGCGAGAGGACGATGACGATGGATCGTAGTGGTAAGTAACGATGGTGCTGATGATGGTGATGATGGTGATTACGATGATGCTGATGATGATGATGATGACGATGATGATGATGACGATGATGACGATGATGGTGGTGATGATGATGGTGATGGTGTTTGTGACATTGATGGCACCTCCACGCTCGTGGAGTTTTTTCTTTGTTTGTTCTTCAAGTTTTTTCTCCGGCCTGCCTCAAGCGTCAGGCTCGGGCTCGGCGACCTGGTACGGGTCTGAAGCGGCGACCTCGCACTGGTCTGGCGTCGCCGCACTGCCCCCGTCGGACTCGCTCCACGGCGCAGCGGGATTCGCGCCCCTCAGCGCCACGAACCTCAGCAGGAGATCGGCCGTCTGATCACTTATGTCCGCAAACTCGTCGGCCCGCATCGGCGCATCAGCCCACGGCGGCCAATCGGACGGCGCCGTCGTCGAAGGCGTAAATGGCGCGGGCCCTGTCCACGAGGCCGCCTTGGACAACGCTGGTGCCGACGGTGCCGCTGCCGACGGTGCTGCTGCCAACGGTGCCGCTGGCGAAGGTGCTGCTGGCGAAGGTGCTGCTGGCGAAGGTGCTGCTGGCGAAGGCGCTGGCGCCGCGACGGCCACTAGCCCCACTGGCAGCACTGGCCTACATGGCCTGTTGGCGACTAGCCCCACTGGCAGCACTGGCCTACATGGCCTGTTGGCGACGGTGATGCTGCCGAGGGTTGCTGACGCTGGCGCCGGCGACGGCGTCGCTGGCGCCGAAGGTGCCGCCGACGAAGATGCTGCCGACGATGATGCCGAGCTGCCCAGGGGTACTTGTCCGATTGCAACGCCTCCTACTCGCACTAGAGCGGCCCCAACCCGTTGGTACTCGAAGCTCAGCGTCCTCTCCTTGTTCTGCAAGTGAATCGCCTGCATCTGCAAGTGCCCAGCCGTGCCAAGCCGTGCCTCCTGCTGGAGATCTGCGTACTGCTGGCCGTACTTGCGCTTTATCCCCCTGTAGATCGCGCGCTCGGTGCTCCTCACCCCGATCTTGCCGAACATCTTCTCCCTGTCCGCCTCCTTTGGGGGTGGCACGTGCACGAACGGGTTGAGGCCCCAGCTCAGGCCCGCCCCCACGGTCGGCTGCGCGATCGGCTGCACCAAGGGCTTCTCGTCGTGCTGCTGCTTCTTCTCGTCGTGCTGCTTCTCTTCCCCCATCCACCTTCGCTGGCGGCGGCTCCGCAGGTGACGATGGTTTTTCCCTTTGGGGAGGCCCGCCAACCAAGTACTCTGGTTCTCCGTGTGTACCTTCACTGACGCCGAGTACCACGTCGTGCTGCGTCACGTCGTGCTGGACGAGGGCCCGCGGCTTCTCGTCGCGCTGCTGCTTCTCGTCGTGCTGCTTCACGTCGTGCTGCTGGTTCTCGTCGTGCTGCGGCTTAGCGTCGCGCTGCGCGTTCTGGTCGTGCTTCGCCATCTCCCGCCGCTCCCGCGCTTCTACCGCCTGCGGCGGAGGGGGCATCTTCGGCGCCTTCGGCTGCGCTTTCGACGTCGGCTGCAACTCCTTCTGCGTCCCCCTGGGCTGCATCACGACGGCCCTGGTCGTCTGCAGCGGCGGCGGCATCGGCGCCGCGACGGCCGCTAGCCCCGCTGGCCTCACTGG
The DNA here is from genome assembly GCA_963575745.1 of Prorocentrum cordatum. Taxonomy (NCBI): domain Eukaryota; class Dinophyceae; order Prorocentrales; family Prorocentraceae; genus Prorocentrum; species Prorocentrum cordatum. Next base: position 324,404 of record CAUYUJ010014924.1, read on the forward strand.
CCCACGTGGCCTGATGCTGCCGAGGGTTGCTGACGGCGCTGCTGGCGACGGCGCCGCTGGCGCCGAAGGTGCTGGCGAAGGTGCTGCTGCCGACGGCGCTGGCGAAGGTGCTGGCGAAGGTGCTGCCGAAGGTGCTGGCGAAGGTGCTGGCGCCGAAGGTGCTGCCGAAGGTGCTGGCAAAGGTGCTGGCGTCGACGGTGGCCTCCGCGCCTTCGCCTTGGACGTCGGCGCCCACGCGGGCATGGGGCTGCCCTCGTTTGCCTCGTCTGCACTCCTCTGCCTCGTGCCCCTGCTGAAGAGCAAGGCCGTGTCTTGCAAGGGCGCGCTTCCCTCCTTCACGCAGTCCACGAGGTTGCCCTTCGAGTCCCATATCAGCTTCGCCATGGCTCGGGCCCGCGGGCCCCGCGGGCCCCCCGATTGGGGGCCTGCGCAGCTACATTGGGCCCAAATGGTTACGGAGGAGGACGCGGAGGAGGCGGAGGAGGGGGGGAGGCGGAGGAGGGAACCTCACTTAAGTAAGACAAATTAGAAGATAATTATGATATTCCGAAGATAATTAGAGGATGATTATGTCATCATTATGTTGAAATTAGATGGTGATTAGATGATAAGTATCCTCTGCATCATGTTGATTAGATGATAAGTATCCTCTAAATCATGTTGATTAGAGGATAATTATCATCTAAACCATGTTGATTAGAGGATAATGGAGAATTATAATCCTAATCTAACTGAGCTACTGGGCAAGAGGGCCCGAATCCAATATTCAAAATGCTTTTTGGCTCTGGGCCATCTGGGGATCCATCCGGAGCCCTCCTGGAGACCCCCTGGGGGTCTCCCCAAGGCCCACCCACAGCCCCCTCGAACCCATTGAGGGCCCCAAAGAACGCCCCAGAGGGCACCCATCAGAAGGGGTCCAAATACATGTATGTTTGGAGGGCCCGCATCAGGATGCATGGTGCAACATGAGTTTGGGCCGTTGCGTGGGCCACGCCGGTGCCCTCTTGGAGCCGTCTTGGGCCGCGCTGGGGCTGTCCTAAGGCCCCGAGGATGCCCCGAGAGAACCCCGAAAGAGTCCCAAGGAGGCTCCTGCAAGCGACATTTGCATGCACACTTTGACGTCGTATTGTTTCCGCGTGCTCCCTTGAAGCAAGAGGCCAAGGTTTTCCTCGATGTGGCATGCATTGCCGTTTGCCCCGCGGCGCGGCGTCGTGCTGAACAACAACGTCCCCCGCCATGCCATTGCGGTTGCATGATGCACCGTGCACCTTGACCTGGGGCCCACTGGGGGTCGGCTTGGAGCCCTCTCGGAGCTCTTCTGGGGGCCTCAGAAGACCTTTTTTTTCGGAGCCTCGCTGCGGCTTCGGGGGGGGGCCTCGCCCAGCTCGCTCGAGGGAAACCGCGAGCTCCGGAGTCCGACCGCCAGCATCAATCGTCCGGAAACCCCCGCATATCCTAACATTCTCGGTAACCTAGGAAAGCGGGGCCCCGGGCGTCAGCCGAAATCGACGGAGAGTTGTTGTCAAATCCCTGCAATTTCCGCGAGGGGCCACTGTCGAGCATTGATTCTGAGACAAACACAAAACGCACGCGAGTGGTTAAGATGATCGAGTCAACAGTAGCACCGAAAAGTGTCAGCGGGCAATCATATGTTTCCTCGAGTTGCGAAGCCGCTCGCGCCCCAAGATGCAGATGCGATGGTGCCGCATCTGAACACGTTGTAGACGCACGCGCAAGAATGGCAGCGATGCCCCCATTGCTCCTTCGCCAATTTCGCCAAACAAGCACGCATTCCGATTCGATCGAGGAAGCTGCGCGGCACACTTGCTGCACTTCATGACTTCTGTTTGCGAATTCCTTTGGGGCGGCGCCGGTCGTGCCCCGAGAGCGCTTCGCGCGTGGGCAATTCATTTTGCTCGAGTCTGCAGCCAACGCACGCGCGAACCGCATTGACCTCGAAAACGCAAAACTCGCAACGCAAGGGTATGGTTTGCTAGGGGTCGGTTTGGCCGCCCCTGAATCTCGGGCGAAAAAGTAACGACGTCCAAAGCGTATTCCAAAATTGTCAACAATGAATCAGACAAACACCCCCTGACTATTTTTTGAATATGTTTGAATCTTCCTCCTGTCGAGGGACAGGCCCGACTTAAGCTTAGCCAGCTCGAGCCCAAGGTCCGAGTCCGTTCTGACGCGCGAGGGGCAAAGGACGGGCGACGCTGCCCAGGAGGCGGCAGGCGCCCGACGGTGGACGGACCGAAAAACGCTGCGAACCGGCGCGCGACGAACTGAGACAGGAAAAGCCGAAGCAACGCGAACAGGAGGAAGAGGAAAAGGAGGGGGAGGGTAGCGACGGCAGCGACTATGCGACCGCGGGTCTTTCCGCGGGCCTCGCCGACGCACGGCGCGCGCGCCGACCCGGCCCCGAGGAGAATTGCAGCCCCTCGCGTGCCGACGGCGCGGCAGGCGGACCCAGGGCTCGAAACAAAGCCGAGGCGGAGGCCCGACGAGAGCTCTCGAAGCTGCACTTCCCCCCGACGCCATCAGGCCTGGCGACTCACTGAAGCCGAAACTTCAGGACTCGCCTCCCTGTTGATCAGCACGTGCTGGCCGAACTCCCTGATGCGAAGGACGTCGACGCCCAGTGGGTGAACTCCTCCACGGTGACGCCTGCGCCCGGCTCGAGGATGAGCTCGCTCACCTCCTCGCGCCCCAGCTGCTTCAGGAAGTCTCCAACACTACAACTGGGAACTGTACACAACTCCTGCTCCTGCAACTGCTGATAACCCTTCTCCTCTTCCACGCCCTTGTTCCTGATGGCGCCGTTGACCACGTTGGTGTCGAGCCTGCGACTGGCCTGCGCCTGCCCCCACAGGGGCGACGATCGCCCCGTAGAGATGCCTCCGCACACCATACATATCACAACTTTACCAGGGGCGACCGAGAGAAGGTGGCCCCTGGCAGCATTAGGGGTGAGATCGCCAGACGCGGGCAGCTCGCGCTCAGGCGCAGCGCTCGGCGCGCAGGAGCCCCCACGGGGGGCCACCCGACGAGCCTTACGCGGTGGGTTAGGCTCAGGAGGTGGGGAGGCGGGGCGCCGCATCCTAGTAGCAGCGGCTGCGACGGCATCGTCAGCCGCGGTTCGAAATCGGACTCGCCTGCCGGCCTCGCTCGGGAAGGCAGTCGAGGCAAGTCGGGCAGGGCGAACGAGGGGGGCTCACCCCTCCTGGCTCTGACCGAGCGATCACGTTCGGGGTGCCCTCCTGGCGACCTCGATCGCGTTCGCGTCGAAGCAGCGCCCCCACACCCGCCGCCCTCCCCACCACCAGAGGCACGAGCGGAGGCAGACGCTTTCGCGGGGCAGATTCGCTTGGCCAGCAATCGTTGCAGCTGTTCCGACCGAGTGTTTCGCCCACGTGTGAAGCACATCCAGCCTCCTGCAACAGCATAAGGAATGCGACGGAGATTCACAGGACACGCCCCCTCGGCTTTCGACTGACGACGGCGACGACGCTGGTCCGAACGTTTTTGGCCAGGGGTGGGGGGTGGGGGGGGCGGTCTGTCCTAAGTAGGCTGCGTGGGCCTTAGCCATCCAGATTAAAGTTTTCCTGGCGGCAGCAAACCGCGCTTTCACGGCTTGGACCTGGGGCCCTGGGACCGCATGCAGGCCCCTGCCTTGCACAGCGGCAAAATCGGCCCAGCGGTTCCCACGGGTTTCCAGGGAACGACCTTTCTGGCGTCCAGGAGTGCACGCGATTTCTAAGTCAGGGCTTAGGCCTCCAAGATCATCAATCCTCGACCATAAATCAACCCATAGATCTGCATTCGGACGCTTCGGCGAACAACACCAAAGCCTGCCACGAGCTAGCCCTTGCGGTAGTTCGATGAAGACCGTTCGCACCTTGATCGGGAGCAGCGCGACTCTCAACAGCTGCGCCACTGCGTGCATTTCCGCTCTCGGGCTAGACTGGATGGGACCAGGCAGAGCACCATAGGCCACCAAGGACACTCCAGTCTCAGACACTTGTGCAAATCCCTAACCAGCACGACAGGCATCACTCCAAAAGTGGTATTTGCAACATGCACCATCCGTGAAAGTAAGGCCTGTGACACATGAGCAGTCCCCGTAGAGACAATGCCATTCCATGGAATCATCTCGCGGTCGAACTTGCGGTAGCAGAGCCTTGGAGTACAAACCACGACACCAAAACCAAGCTGTCGAACTTGCATAGGGCAGCGCCGCAATGTCAGCATCGTTATATACAGAATTCCTGCCTTCTGCGGTCGCATTGCACATCCAAGGAATATGAGAATTCGCCGGCCCAACGGGCCAGAGGCGTGCTAAGATCTCCGGTAACTTGTTAACAATATTTCTAGTTCGCGCGCGCGGAGCGGGCCCTGGGGGCCCCCGGGCGAAAAGCACCCCGGCAAGGTCCCGAGAGAAGCCCGGGAGAAGCCACCAGACCACTCCAGGGGAGGGTATTTTTCGACACCCCTCACGAGGATCGTGGCCGCCGAGGGGGGAGCCGCAATCGACTACCCCCAAGAGCCCCCCAAGAGGCCCTGGGGGCCTCCAAAACGCCGCCAAGGAGCCCCAAGAGACTCCCAAGAGGTCCCCAGGAGGCCCCCAAGAGGCCCTGAAGAGGGCTCCAGGGCCGGCGGCACGAGCGAAGCGATTAAATAATCAGCTACATTGTGCGAACATGAGGTACATGATGGGCTATCAATGTGTCCGAAAGAATGGCGACGTACGGGTGGCCACATTCCCCCTGTTACAATAGCTCGCAAAGTTCCCGCCTGTCGGAGAGAAAGCACATGGGGCCTGTCGGGGTCTTCATCGGGACGGGCTCTACGGAGAACAGCCAGCACGGGGCCCAACCACTAGCCCACAGGAGTCTTGGGGTCCAGGTTGGCCGACGCATCACGGTTGGGCCTCTTGGCCCATTCCCCCCAGAGCCTTCTAACCGCAGCCGCGCGCGCAAGCTCCCGAAGGGCAACCGGTGGACAACTCCCGAGGTCCAAGGCGTCGCCGAGGTCGGTCCGAACATGGAAGGCCGAGGAAGTGGCCCACTGCAAGTTCTCGAAAGCTAAGATCGCGGCCCATGCGGGCCCGCCTACTCGTCCCCGAGGATGCGCAGCACGAAGGGGCCCTGGCACCGTACGCTGCCGCGCCATCTGCAGGAGGACGTGCAACTTGAAGCCCCAACAGAGGAGGCCCCATTGGTAAATTGGATCCACCCAGGCAGCGATTTGCGGGTCCTGAGCCCCATCCCCCGTGCAAGTAAGATGATATCCAAGCCGACCCAACCTTGCCTGGTTCATACCACGAGCCCCTGAGGACAGCACGCATGGCGTTCACAACTGGTGGTGGAGCCCCGTGAGCTCCGACGCCATACATAAGGGCCGACGACACGGCCGCCTTGGCGAAACGGCAGGCAAGCTGGCCTGCCTTCTGCACGCGTTTGAGTCGGTTCCGCCTCCCGCGCACCTGGAGAACCCTTCGTCGGAGGCGCGCGAACTTGAGGGCTTTGCCTGAGGAGACCTCGACCCCAAGAACTTCAAGAGAGTCCAGAGCACGACAACCCAGACCACTCAGCACACGACAAACCTTTCTAGTCACTGGCATTTACGTAGCGGTCACCGTCATTTTACGCTTTGCTGGTGCTAGCTCGATCGAGCGCAAGGCATCAACCACCCCCTTTTCAGAACTGCGCATGAATGTTCCAATGCATGGGAGGCTCGCGCCACGATCTGCATGGTCAGGTCATCCGCGTACACATGCAACGCTCTGTCTACAGCAACTGAGGAGCTGATCAGGGCGTCGAGAGGGGCGAGCATGACGAGCTGCAAAAAATGTACATGGCCATGCGACATCCTGGCAGTACTCCCCGAGAGGCCCAGACGACTTCCGAGAAAGCACCGGACCAGGAGATCCTACTAGATGACGCGCACATTTGCATTGCAATGACAAGTAGGGGCCCAGGGAATCCATGCAGGAGCCCCGCCTTCAGGATAAACGCCCCGACAAACCGATCGGAGCATTTCTCGATTTCCACTATCGCGTGCACACATACCACATCATCCTGCAAAATCTTTTTTCTGCGGGGGAAACGCTTCTCCACGTAGCATAAGTCTGGCGGCCACATCAGTCGCAGCACGGTTGGCTCCGAGAGCAATGTAGTCGCGACCAAGCTGATTCGCCCAGTCTCTCACAAGATCCAATCGGGCCTTAGTCCAGGGACGGTAGAGCGAAACCAACAGAGCGATATGTATGTGCCCCCCCTTCGGCTTGTGCAGCAACACAATGTGCACGTGCATGAGATACGTGGGCCAGGCCCCCCATTGCTCACACATGTTGAACAGATATCCCAAGACAACAAGAGCCGGATCGGAAGCAAGGGCCCAATGACGAGGCCTCCATGAGTCGGCACCCACAGCGGCCCTAACAGGAAATGACTCGGCGGCTCTTCGGAGCCCGGAGATCCCAATAGGAGGCAAGCGAGGCCCTGAGTCCCGAAGACGATCGAGTTCTTCTCGAAGGGGTGCTAAAGAGGTAGGAGAGGTACGTACCATCGTCCCAGATGCCTTCCCAGAAGTCCCTTTGGCTGTTGGCGACATCGTCGTCGTAGCTGGACGGCCCCACAGGAGTGTTGACTTGACTTAGCTGCCACCCCTTCGGCTTCGTCCACATATGAACTGGCTTAGGGCGGCTACTCAGGCTGTCACGGAGCCACTTTGAGAAGCCCTGGCCCCTGGCTCGTGCGAGCCTTTGCTCCTCGCGGTCAGCGAGAATGTCGAGGCTAGAGGCAACCGCTCTCAGCATGATCACGCGCATCCACTGCGGCTGCGCGAAGACGGCCGAAATAAAATACACAACTTCTTCCAAAAGACCTTCAGGCATGACGCTCGCCAATCTTGACAGTCGCCCTTTGCCTGAAATCAAACCGCGTAGAGATTGCCAAACAGAATGATGCCGAGCACCAGGTATAGAGCCATGCTTGCGCACCGCGCGTGCAAGGTCCTCCACCCTGTGTTGGAAAAGTTCGTAAGGCTCGAGAGTATGAAGTGCCAGCAGGCCTCTGAAAGGCCAAGGCTCCACCGGCAGCACTATGATGATATTCGACTGCGCCACCTCTGCCCGCGTGCTTACATGCGTCAGCAGGTTGAAAAAGCGGCACGAGCCTTTTCTCTACTCCACGATAGATGGCCTGGCACATGTGATCGAGTCGCCCCTGTCTAGACTCGGCACCACCTGCGCCAAGGCGCGCATCAGCTCCCATGAGGCCAAGCAAAGAAATCCCTGGATGACCGTGTTCCACTGCGTTACTCGGTGGGTCATCGCCCCCATCAAGCAGCGGGGGGAAGTCGGGCTCGGGGGCGCACGGGCGCGGAGCCTTGCGCTTGACAACTTGCCTCGCTCTCGACCTGGGGCCAACGCCCACTGCCATCGGATAATGGGGGCGAGGTGGATAGCCTGCGACTCGCCGCGCATGCTTCATGTCGGCAGCTAAGCATTCGCTGGCCACCCAGTAGTCCAAGAAGGTGCGTTCTCCCGCCTTCGCCACCCTGTGCGAGCGGAGGGAAGCTACGACCAGCTGGCCGGCGATCTTCTCAACAAAATTTGACTCGCTCAGCTTTGTCGGACTTAGGTTCCAGCCCGCTGCGACGATGAAGGGAGCGTGATAACATCGGAGCAAGGATCCGAGCCTCTCCAGTCGAGAGGCGCTGTCCCCCTGCAGCGCAAGGCCCTGCTCCAAGTAGAGGGAGCATGCCACAACACCGCCGCGGGGCCCAGTGTGCACGCACACAGCAACACACCAACTCGGTATGATCACGTGATTGAAGACACCGTCCATCGCATCAATATAAGTAGTCCAATGCGGCGGCGCATGAACAGACCAGGACCAGCAATCGGCTTTCCAGTCGGACCCGCGAGGCATTCCGTAATGAATGCTTTCCAACCATTGCGATGATACCATTCCTCGGCCTGCAGGCGCGCATCGCCCGAAAGGCGGAACTCCTGAGAAGCCACCAGCAGAGAGCCGCCAGCACCGTCCTGCAGGTAATCCTTGAGACGAGGCCAGCCGTTCGCATTGTATGCTGAAGGTGTGAAGGCCTTTCGGCAAGCCCGCCTGGGGGCCCGCCTGGCGGTCCCCAGCCGCTGCTGCTGCATGTCGTAGCAACACCAAGGAAGATAACTGATGCCCGCGCCGTGGGTGGCGTCGCACAAAAGACCACCTGCGTAGCACCAAGCACCCCGCTGAAGGTGAGGGGATTCGATCTAGTGGTCCATCTCGTCGCCTGGGCCACCTGCCAGGGCATTGTCCCATGGGCGAGGCTGCTGCTGGTGATCGAATGCTCCTGACTGTGGGATCGTTCCGAAATCGTATGGTGTAGCTGGCTCTGGCATGCCAACCGCAGCATCTCCGACCAATGCTGAACCGCCTGTGGCTGCCGTGGTTGGTGCTGTTGCTGCCACCATCCCCAAGAGCTCCTGGGCATGTCGTTCCAGGAGGCCAGCATGGCCTGTTGGTTGCCAGCCAAGAGGGCACCTGGGCCCCCATTGCACCACTGCAACAAGGCGCTGCACCGAGTCCGAGAGCCAGCGTCGGGTTTGCTCTCGGTCTCTGCCACGCCGTCCTTGAGCACGTCCACCTCTTTCGTCTTCTGGGTGACCCGATCGAGGCTACGTCGGAGCATGACATCTGGAGTACGCCGAGACTGCTCATCAGCTTCGGCTGCTTGTAGGTCTTTCTTGGCCTGGACCACGAGTGTAGAATCCCCTGCAAGCCCAAGCCTTCGGAGAGTATTGGCTGCCCGTCGAATTCTGAGCACGCTGTCACCTCCCGTGGCATCCGTGTCCTTGTCGTCAGGCTGCCTTCCGTCATCAGCTCCCCTCGGGCGGCTGCGCGAAGGTGGCCGTGAGGATGCCCGCTGGTTTGGGGTGAAGTTTGGATCTGGAACGCCACGCTTATCACGCCCACACCAGTAGCAGTGAGTGTTACTGAAATAATTGCAAACAAAGCCACACTGCCTGCTCGCAACGCAGGACCACTTCGGCTCCTTCTGGATGGTTGTCCCCTTTTGCAAGGTGGCGTTGCCATCGCCCCCCCATCGCAGGTGCAAGAGATCCATGATGTGTATTGAGCACGTCCGCCGCCTTCTGGATGGCCGCCGAGCGCTTCCGTCGCAAAGCTCGGTGCCACGCAGGAGAAGGTGATCGCGGCGAATGTGCAATATGTGGTCGACCACGCGCTTCTCGAGGAGATGTGTGCGCGGGCCTGGGGGCAAGTACGGTACCGGGCGCGTGCATGCCACGCGTACCTGCCAGCCTAGGAAGAGGAGGAGGGAGGAGGAGGAGGAGGAGGAGGAGGAGGAGGAGGAGGAGGAGGGAGGAGGAGGAGGAGGAGGAGGGCGAGGGAGGGAGGGAGGGCGGGCGGGCGGGCGGGCGGGCGGGCGGGCGGGTTTTTTTTTGCCGTCGACGGCGCCAAGCTGCCCACATACACCTCAAGCGGGGGGGCGAGACCCGCCAGGGGGGGCGGGCGGGCGGGCGGGCGGGAGGGAGGAGGAAGAGGAGGGAGGGAGGGAGCGAGGGAGGGAGGGAGGGAGGGAGGGAGGGAGGGAGGAAGGAGGAGGAGGAGGAGGAGGCGAACCGAAGAAACACGAGCAGAGACGAAGAGCGCACGGGCCCCAACCGAGGCGCGGCAAAACGAGCCGAGACTGGGGCATGCCGACCACGTGTCGGCCCACTCTCCGGTCGACAAGCGCGTTCCACTGCCCGCAAGCTAACTGCTCGCAGATGGCCTGGATCCGCCGCGCGGGATCTACGCTATACCACATCGATGCAGACATGTGTGTTTTGGGACGCTTAAGCTTGCGAGTAGGCACCTTGCGAGCAGTGGAACACGCTCGATGATCCTGGCAGCACTGGCACCACGTGGCGTCCCATGCTGGGGGAGCCGCACTCCGAGGAGGCAGAAGCACCTGCCAACGACCAGGGGTGTGCACCCGCAGGGCCGCGATCCTGGCGCAAACTGCAACCGATACGCGTTTAGCTTACCTGTGATACGTCATGCAGCGTTGACTTGTTACGCGTTCCACCGTGTTGTGGACCAAGTCGTCCTTGGCATCCGAATCCTGACCGAACTGATACGGATCTTCAACCCGAGCTGTCTGCAAGCATATGCCGCCCGGAGCTGGGTGCAACTACGAAACGGGACGAGCTACAGAGGAACGAATCAGAACCGAGGCGGAACGCACCGACAGTGAACGGACCGAAACGCAGAGACGGGACGATCCTAACCCCTCTGGGTGGTCTAGACGAGCGAAAGCAAGTGCCAAGTGAACGGGCGCACGACCATGTCGGATGATACCCTCTCCGCGCACACATTCCTGCGTGCGAAGAGTCAGACGACCTCAGGTTAAATATCTCCCCGAGTGGCCTGGACATGTGAAAACAAGCGTCTTGTTAGAGATATCCTCAACGGATTCTGTAGAGCACGCGTTTCATTCGAATCCCTCAAATTCTGCAGAACAAACGCTTCCCTTGAGACATCCTCAACAAGTCCGTAAAACAAGCGCTTTGCCTGAGACATCCTCATTACATTAGCTCGCCTACCTTACGCGGAGTCGTCATGGATCGAAGAAAATTCGCCGGCGCTACGCAGTCGAGAGCTGGGGACAGTTTACCTACTGAGAGAGAGCCTTGGGCCTAGCCCTTTCAGGGAAAAACATACTGCGTGCGATGTTGTTGTTTCAAGCGGCCTCCATGTCGGGAAATGACGGGCAGTTCTGGAAGTCCAGACAAGGCGCGGAGTGCGCGCGACGATGGCACGGAGCATGCTCGTTGCACACAGCGCCTCCGCACGAATCGATGTGTCATGCGGCTTTTCCTTAAGCCACATCCGACGGCGACTGACGACGCGCCCGCAATGCGCTCGACCGTGCGCGCGGATGTATCAGAGCGAACATACCCCGCGTCAATGCCAGAACGCGCAGTACTGCCACGGAAAGTGCACTTCCACGCGAGGGCACGACAATTTTCGCGCGGCGGCGAAGGGGGGTGGCCCGCGGCCTCGCAGAGAGAACGCATGCTAGAGGCCGGTGAGCACTCCCCTGGGCCAGAATCTCCGGTAAGAGGTTAAGAGTATTTGTAGAGTACTCGGTCACACGCGCGCGTGGCGGCTGCTGGGGGTCCCTGGACGGAAAGCAGATCCTAATGTCCTGGCGGCAGACTCTCCTCAGGCATAGATCTACTCCTGGGCGCAGCCCCGAGACGGTCCAAGAGAGCTCCAAGACGGCCCAAGATGGCCTGAAGACGGCCTGAGGGGCTCCGAAGACGGCCCACGAGCGCTCCGAGATGGCCCAAGATGGCCTCAAGACGGCCCAAGGGGGTTTCAACATGGTCCAGAGGCGTTCCAAGTCGGCCCAAGATGGCATGAAGATAGCACATGATGCTCCCAAGACGGCCGAATATAACCCTGAGAACGCCCCCAAGATAGACCCAAGAGGCAATAATAGTGAACGGTCCTCAGATGTTTGAATGACCTTACAAAGCTGGACGTTGCAAATATTAGGTCGGGCATGTCCTCCTACAGGCGTATTTTGGACGACAATGAAAAAGTAGCCTGGCGAAGGACCCAACCAAATGCAGTTGTGAGTGCCGCAGTTGTGAAGATCGTCGTCGGTGGAACTCCCTATGGCGCCACAAAACGTTTGAGGGGCGTGCCGATTTGAGGAGGTGGGCGGGTGCACGTGAACCTTCCTACTGAGACTTTCGGTGGGGATCCCTATAGGGCCACGAAACGTGTGAGGGGTGTGCCGAAACGGGCGTGACGCCCTCATGCGAACTGCGCCACTGGGACCTGCGGTGGACCTACCTACGGGGCCACGAAGCGTGTGAGGGGTGTCCCGAAACGGGCGTGACGCCCACATGAGACCTTCGGTGGAGCTCCTATGGGGCCACGAAACGCGTGAGGGGTGTGCCGAAACGGGCGCGACGCCCACATGAGAACTGCACCACCGGGACCTTCGGTGGAGCTCCCTATGAGGGCACGAAACGTGCGGGGTGTGCCGAAACGGGCGCGACGACCACATGCGAACTGCGCCACTGGGACCTTCGGCGGAGCTCCCTACGGGGCCACGAAACGTGTGAGAGATGTGCCGAAACGGGCGCGACGCCCACACGCGAACTGCACCACTGATACCTTCCGTGGAGCTCCTTATGGGGCCACGAAGCGTGTGAGGGGTGTGCCGAAACAGAGACGATGCAGGGATGGGAGGAGGAGAGGATGGGAGAGGAGGAGAGGAGGACGACGCGGGGTGCTCTCTCTCTCTCTCTCTCTCTGTTCAAAACGACGACCCAACACCACAGGATGGTTAGGAAACAATCAGAACATACCCAAAAATGATCCAACATAGTAAAAAATCATCCCCTATACTATTTTTGACAAGTTTTGAATGTTCCTCTTGTACGTGTTGTCCTAGCTTCTGGCAGCCCAGGACGGCCCAGGAGGTCCCCAAGATCGCTCCAGGACGGCCCGAGATCCCTCAAGAGAGCCCCGAGATGGCTCAAGGCGCTCCCAGGACGGCCCAAGAGGCCCCCAGGACAGGACGGCCCAAGAGACCCCCAAGAAAGCCCCAAAAGAGTGGGAAGCTAATGACATTTGGAACAGCATGCGCCCAAGACCAATAAGCCTCCGAGAGGCCCCCGAGAGGCATCCTAAGAGATCCCGAGAGGCATCTAACGCGCCTCTGAC
>CAUYUJ010014924.1:342158-364658 GCA_963575745.1 Prorocentrum cordatum
CAGGGGAGAAACGGCGGAGATCAAAATCACCGTGAAACGGGTCCCGATAGACCGAAGCACTGGGCAGTGTGGCCCCGATCCTGGCCAGAGAAAGCAGCGCCGCCTGGGCGGGGTCCACGACCTGGGACCAGGGCCGGGGACGAAGGAGGATACCCCGGGCCGACCCCAGACAGGCCTCCAAAGGCCCCAACCCGGGCAGCGCGGAAACCACCGAAAGCGCCCAGTGCTTGGCCACCTCAACAGCATGGACCACCCATGGGTCCCTGTGGCCCCCCCTTGGCGCGGCCCTGAGACGCAGAGCCACTGACGTCCCCGGGGGGGCCCTACCCTCGGCACGGAGGGATGCAACACGGAGCGAGTGGAGCTTGTGCTCCGAGATGCCAGTGACAGCTGACCCCCAGACCGCCGTCGCCGTAGGAGACCCCCGCATGATCGTGCTGACACTGGCACCTGCCCCGCGCAACTGCGCGACACGCTGCGAGACCCTCGCCGCTTTCGCAAAGCGCTTGTCCTGCTCCAAGACAGAGCGAGAGGCCCCGCTATTCGCGTCCGTGCCTAGACACCTACCTGCAGACAGTTTGTGGTCGGAGCAAAGATCCCAGCGACCGCCTAGCTCGGCGTCGAGGTCAGGCGCGCTGGTCATATAACCTGTTTTATCCCAATTGACTTCGAGAAGTTTATGTTCTAGGCCAGCCACGAGCTCCATCATAGCCGAAGGGAACTGTTCTAACACCTGGGACCGTCCACCGATCATCTGCAACAACAAGTCATCAACTAAGTTCTGAAACCTAACCTGAGGATAACGATACTGCAGCTTCTTAATCAAGGTGTGGACCAATAATTTGGCCAATGCGAGGGCGTTGCTGCAGCATGCTGCTACGGTACCGTTTGCTACCATAGGTTCAGAAATGATCGCCTCCCAGACCGCTCTACGCGGCAGGCGATAACTAGAACGCAAGCATCTAAGCAGCGCCACTGGGAGCCCCGTGAGGAGCGCCTCCTGGAAGAGGTCTGCGCGCGAGATATGCTCGTAATACTTGGACAGGTCCAAAAGCCCGCTAACAGCCGAAAAACCTTTAAACGAGCAAATCTCTGGACGAGATTGCGCACGTGACCCGCGCGATCGCAGGTGAGCCCCGAAGACCCCCAAAAAGCCGAACTATCAAGGGAGAGCTCCCAACGTCTGGCCACGGGCTGCCGGAGCCTCGACCAAACTCTTCCCCAAATCGACGCCAGCACGATGGGCCTAACACCTCCCGCGGGAGCAGGTTTCCCGAGGAAGAAAATCAAAAGCATCCAGAGGTCCAGGGCCTCAGGATCGGACTCCCATTCCAAAAGGATGTCTACGAACGCTACCATATATAAGAGCGGCAGCCAGAGGAGCTGCCTCGGACGGAGGCGGTCCCACCCTAGTCCAGCACCAGCCGGGTAGGACTGTAGGACTCTATCGAGAGACTCAATGGTGATGGCAGGCAACGGCTCCCAGGGGTCCAACTCCCCGGAAAACCCAAGCCCCTCGAGGCCACGGTCGGGCTCCAGGCCCGCCAAAACGGTCTGGGCCAACTCGGGGCCCCAGTCTCTCGGGTGCACTTCACCATCGCGCCGTGGATTGTTCCACAGCGGCTCCCATTGCTCAAGCGACAAATCGACCGAATGCTGCCCTACAGCTGGCATCTGAGGCGTGTCTCCGTCTCCTGGAGTGAGAATTTGGGCGCATGGGGTTGGCTCTCGGACATATCGATACGTCGCGCGGCCCCCCTGTTCCGAAGCAGCTGCCTTGGCCCAGGCTTTCCACTTCGCGCTGCTGGCAGCGCGATCGCCGGCCTGGAGCAAGTTGGCATGATCTCTCACCCCCTCCAAGAACGCCAAACCCTTCCGACCACCCCCCAAAACAAGAGAGATCAGCGAGGCGGAGGACGCCCCGGCCCATGCAAGAAGCGGGCCTTCTGCAGGCCATCCAACAACAATGCGCTGACAGGTGAGGGCTTGCCGCCTGCAGGCGGCCAAACTACTGAGGCCCTTCTCCTTCCTTCATGCTGAAGCCGATCGCGTGCAGGCGCATGAAGGCCGAGAGGTAGGAGGACCACTGCCTGTACCCTAGCGACGAGCCTTCCCTGACGTCCTGCTTCCAAGCCGTCTCGAAGGGAACGCGGACAACACGAAAGCCGGAACTGCGACCACTCCAACTGCGTTGACACCAAGGCTGGATGTCGTGAAGATCTATCAGGTAGGTCTCCACGTGGTCCAACCAGCACTGGCACGCCTCGCCCAGATTATCAGGTAGCTCCTGGCCAACCTGCCATGTCCACTCATCTAGATGAGCCTCCACCCGGGCCGGCCTGACAGGCAAGGGCTTCTCGATCGGGAACCTCTTGGGGTAGACCGCGCGCGTGACAGTGCCCCCCCGATGAAGCCCCCCGAATGCGATGGCCAGCGGCACGTGTGTCTTGGCGGTGCTGCCCATTACCGCCTCGACCTTGGAGACGAAGGGGGCCAGAGCGTTCGACACGATACCAAAATCAATCTCCCTGCCAGCACAGGTCGGCACCTGTGCCGAAAGCAATCTGCCCTTGGCATGCCTGGCCCAGGCCTCGAGGTCCGTCGGCAGCATGTTCCAATCACCTGTCAGCAGCCAGGGCCCCTGGAGGCCGCCGACGAACGACACGCTGCCCTCGAGGTGGTCGAGGTTCTCGCCGCTGAGGCCGATGCTCGTGGCGAGGTAGACAGAGCAGACGCACAGGGGAAGGGCACAACCAATGTTGAGGCACATCACCGAGAGTCTATGGGGAGGTATCGAATCGATCGAGCATGGAATGGGGGACGCCGAAATCCTCGATAGGACTGCGCTCCCGCCACTGCTCTCATTGTCCGTCTCTCCAGTGGACGCCGATGGCACGAAGTGATGATGATGCCCACGATCCCGAGACCACTTGCGAGCCGCTCGAAGCTTGTCGCAAGACTTGAGCCTATGCTCCCGCAGGCAGAGAGCGCGTGGCGGACGATAGGGCGAGTCATTGTGAATCCACTCCAGCAAAATCTGCGCCGATGCCCAGGAGTTGGAGTTGTTAGACCACACCGTGAGCTCCCCTCCAAGCGGATCCGCCGACCCCGCGCGGGCGGGAGTGTGTCCGCACCGGGCGTTTGCGGACTCACTCCCGTGCAGGCCCCGTGCGGGGTCGTCCAGCCGCCGATCCGGAGCGAATGCCGCGTCCACATCAAACCCGCTGCTTCTTGGCCACTTTCTGGAGGCCTTCCATGAAGCGCTCGACGCGAGCGGGGTCGGTGGTGCCCACGCCGGAGCTCTTGAGGTGCTCGACCAGGTCAGGGTCCTCAGCGCCCCAATCCATGGCCTCAGGAGCACCCGGCTGAGGAGGAGGAGGCCCGCCAGAGCCAGCAGCGCCAGACACGGCGCCACCAGCAGCCTGCGCGCCTGCTGGCACCTGAGGTTCTGGGATCTTCGCCTTAACCTCGGTGACCTCGGCAGCGGCCTGGGTCTTGAGCTCAGTGACGTCGAAGCCGAAGCGCCCCGCGCCTTTGCCTAAGAACAGGCTGAACATTTTGAGCCATTGCAGGTCCGACGCTGGGTCCCCGGCGTCAGCCTGGATCCCGATGTCGGGGATGACCGTATTGGCCTGCGTGGCCTTGACGTACTTGTCGAGCTCCGCGAGGGAGTCTTGGTGACGCTGGAGGATCTCGATCTCCGCCGCGTGGGCTGCCTTGGCCTGCTCGAGGGCCTCGGCAGCGGCATTGGCCCTCTCCTGCGCCGCCTCGAGCTGCTTCCTCTTGCGCGACTGGCGCTGGAGGAGGTCCTGGAGGCCTTTGGTGGACAGGTCGGCAGGCGCGTCAGCGGCTGCCTCGTTGGCCGCCAGCGTCGCGCGCACCTCGCCCAGGACTGCAGCTTTGCCATCAAAGCCGCCGCCCCGCTTGACCAGCATTTCGAAGAGCTGGTCGGTGGAGGGCTCGGCGTCGGCGCCGGTGCCGGCGCTGGAGTTGCCGCCCTCGTTCCACCACTGCTTGCCCGACCACCAGGCCCCCCGCGAGGAGTGAGGAGGCCCCCAATACCATTGGCCCTGGGCCGGCTTGGGGTTCGCCGACTTGGGCTGTTTCTTCTGCTGGTTGAGCACATGCCGCGGCGCCTTGTTGCCGCATTGCTTGCACTCGGAGCGGAAGCCGAAGTTCTGAAAGCGGCACCTCTGGTCCCGGCACGCCCACACCTTGACGCGCTGTGCTTGACCATTGACGCCTCCGGTTGACATGACAGAAGTTGGTTGGATCTGCACCGCTGCGCCACTTCCAAGTGCGCGGTGCAAAAGATCGCAGATCGCTGATCGCTGAGATCTGGAAATGGCTAGGAGAAGGAGGAGGAGCAGGAGGAGGAGGAGGAGGGGGAGGAGGAGGAGGAGGAGGAGGAGGAGTCTGCTATGGGAGGGCCGCCCAATCCTCTGTGAGAACCTACTGCCTCTGAGCGTCGAGTTTTCGACCGTCAGTGCCCCTCACAGGGCGATAAACATGGAAGATGGCCTAATAGCCTCTCGGCCAGGAGCCGCGCTGCCCCGAGTGGCGGCCTCTCCCGATGGCACGCAGCCCGGGATGAGGTGCCACT
This sequence comes from Prorocentrum cordatum, assembly GCA_963575745.1. Taxonomy (NCBI): domain Eukaryota; class Dinophyceae; order Prorocentrales; family Prorocentraceae; genus Prorocentrum; species Prorocentrum cordatum. The sequence continues at coordinate 346,762 of CAUYUJ010014924.1, forward strand.
CATCGGGGCCCGATCATCGCCCCTTCCCACCACCGCCCGTCCCCGACCTCGACGACGACGACCCCGCCCCCCTCCCTCGATTGCTGGCAGCCCGCCACGGGGCCTCAACCGCCACCACCCCAGCTCCGGAACCAGGTACTGCGGGGGCTATGGTTGTGGCCGCACGCCAGCGGCCCCGTCCTGCTGCGGGCGGCGGCATGGACGGCGACGCCTCGCGCCTGCCCCCCCCCTGTCGGTGGACGGGGCGGCGGAAGGGGGCACATGTACAACAGGAATAGGTGGGAGAGAGGTGGAGGAATAAGTAGAGAATTACTGCAGCTGCTGCTGTCGCTGCTGCTGCTGTGGCAACGTCTAGCCTCTTCCTAAAAGCTCCCGAAGCCGCTCACTCTGCCTTGGCATGCTACTCAGAATCACTTGCCCCTGCCCGATCCGTCCAGGTGCTTTCCCAGCTCCCTCTCTAGCGGGCCCCTCGGCGCCGATCCCGTGAGTCTCTTGAGGCCCCTGATCTTCAGGAAGTACTCTGAAATCACTGCCCAAATCTCTCCCATGTGAGGGGCCCGCATCTGGATCTCCACTGCGAGCACGCCAACGCGGGGTTCGGGGGCCTCGGCCCCCGCCTTCTCGTAGCGAAAGTGGGTGACCATAGCCTCGATGTCCGACGGGGTCGCCTTCAGCGCCACGTCCGCCCAGAAGGTCCGAAAGATGTGGTGCGGCTTGGGCGCGGGATGGCTCCGTCTGCTGACGCGTCGTCGATCGCGGCCTTGAGCGCCCCGACGAAGAGGCACGCGAAGGGGGGCCCTCGCGCCTTCCAGTCCACCTTCTCCCCCGCCTGCGCCTGCGCCTGCAGCGCCTTGGACTGATGGTCGTACTCCTGGTTGGTGGTGGCCACGGGCTTGCCGATGTCCGTGGGCGCCTGCTCGGGCACCTCGAACGCCTCGCAGACCGAGCCCTCGAGCGCCGCGATCGCCCTGGAGTTGCTGAGGGACAGGCGGATGAGCATGTTCATCGTCTTCTTGTCCAGCTTGCCGCCCGTCTGGGCGTCCGCTGGGCCATTGCCCCCTCCTCCTGGAGGTGTCTGGCTGGCCCCCTGCTTCGCGACCTTCGCCGCCGATTCGGGGCTGCTGATGGGTCGCTTCACCCATGTCGGCACGCCGATGTCCTCGGGCGGCACCGCCGCCGCCGCCGCGGCCCCCTCGCCTGGCATCGTGTCAACCGGCCAGAGGAGGCGGATGGCGAAGGGAGCGTCGCAATTCTGATCGGGTAAGATACACTGGAAGGGGAGATGCACCAAGACGCGGCTTCGGATGTCCTCAGCGTTCTTGCCTGCAAACGTGCACAATCCACACTGAGTAGCCTCTCTGAAGAGCACCCTGCAGCTGCCTCGCTGCCATGATCTGATTCCTAAAGATTTTGGAGCAGACGGGGCACTGGTTAGAGGTAACCAACACATGGCTGAGACTCCGAACGTGGAACCTATGACGGAGGCGTTCCATGATACCTTTTCCGAGTGGTAACTCTACACGTGCATGGTGTGCTTGTGCCATCCGCTGATGTGCTTGTGGCCGTGCATTCGCAAGGTTGTGCATGCGCTTCCTGCGCGCGATCAGCCTCTTGGACAGCAGGGGGGAGAACTCTGGAGGAGGTACTGCATAACTGACCTGGTGACTCCGAACTCTTCTGAAACCCAAAGCAACGAAGTCCCTCATGTCCTCCTCCTCCTCCTCCTCCTCCTCCAGTAGACGCCACGGGCAATCCGCGATCCTCGACTAGAGGTCCTCGGCGTCGGGGAAGCTCTGGATGGCCTCTCTCGCGTCGCCCCCGACCCTTCGAGCCCAGGGAGAGGCATACTTCGTCAAACCCGTAGCTGAACACGGCCACTGATCAGGATGGTCAAATCTCAGACCTCCTCCAACTAGCGCCACTAAAACCTGGGTGTGCGAGCTCTGGTTCCTCGCCCAACTCCGATGCCAATGTGAACGTCGTCCCAGCAGCTCACGATAACAATCAGTGATTCCCCAATAATCTAAAACCTCCCGGGTTGATAATGAATGAGCGTGATCATCGCCATCTTGTGCGCGTGTGCATGCTGCGCACATCATGGCTGCGCGTCCTAGTCGTGCAATGTGTCGGTCCAGTAAAGAATACTGCTTCTCAGAGAGTATGAAGGGTTCCAATCCCGATACCAGTGACCCTTGAACTACACCAATGAATATGACACGCGCCCATGCCTTCGGGCCCCCCATGGACCAGGAAGCGCCCATGCTGGAGAACCCCGACGACGCGGCGCCCATACGACATGCAAGCTCAGGGGATGCCAACTGCGACAGCGTGATCAAAGGCCCGAGATAACGAGCAACATCTGAGACCAACCCTGCCAGTCGACCCCCTTGAATTCCATGGGTACGTATATACTTCTTACACTGGAGAGATCCAGGGCCAGCGATGTGAAATCGCGTCACCTGTTTTGTCTTGTTCTGTACATAGCCCGTCGTATCCAGGGAGGCGTCTAATAAGTCGTCAATGTTATTAAGAGAATCAAAAACCTCCCCCATACCCCCCCCCCCCCCCCATGCATGATGGTACGACTCTAAGAAGATCATCTGCGTACTTCTGATAAGACATATCTACCTTCTCACCACACCATGGGCTCTCAAGTAGGCTAGCACGAAAGATCACATCTCGAACCTGCCGGGCCCAATCGGAAACAGGCTTGACGGACGCCCCCGCGAACCCCTGAACATTGAACGGGCCCCCCATCACGCCTCCACGACCCGCCTGCACGAGCAGCGGTCCTGTCGCCGCGTCAACCTCCACGACTGAGAGACGGCACCTCTGGCGGCAAAGGACCCGATCCCCTGGGGCTGCGCGTTCCTGGGTGACTGCGCCAAGTGCGGCCCAAGCCGCACTGCCGAAAGCATTCGAGAGATCGTTTATGGCGGTGGCGACACTCCACTCAGCCTGTCTAAGACGGAAGCTCATGGCCATGACGTGCATCACGGCACCCCCCTTCCGACGGCGTCGTGCGAACCCGTGATCTCGAGGAGGAAGGGCGAGGGATAGACGCTTCGCATACCAAGCTTTCCCATTAGATGGCCGGGCATGGGTAAGACGGCAGCCACAAGGGCCATGCCATCTCATTCTTATATAATCCAACGCCTCTGCTGGGGTGCCAGTATAAAGGTGCCAATTCACACCTACGTATTTGAACAAGAGCATGATGTATGATATGGTGACATGTGTTCACCTCGGGAAGAGCCCCCTGGAACCCCACCCCCTGGCCTCCCCTGCGCAGCCCGACCTCTGGGGATTGGGGCACGTCCCAGATCTCCAAAGGTAGCGCGCCAGGTGGGGCGACCCTTCGCTTGCCAGCTTTCCTACAGCACGTACGAATCGCCTTGAAGTCCAGGGGGGCCCAGCTCCTCCAAGATACTTTCATCGCCAGCTGTTGTAGGGGGGCAGGAAGGTCATCATGCTCATAGCGCCTCTCTTTCCATGAAACCTCCTTAGCCTTCATCCCCCCTTCCCCTCCTGGAAGCGATTTAAACGATGCCCAAACTGAACGATCCAGCGGGGCAGGTCCCAGACGACGCCCATCTCTCTGCTTGGCGCCGAGACGGCAGCGGGCAGCACGACGAGATATGCGCATCGCGTCGGCAAGCCGCCGCGACCGCCACGCCTCCTCGATGAGTTCAACGTGCCGTGACTTTTTAGCTCGCGACGCCCGCGTCCGCTCATCCTTAAGACGGGCTGAAAGTCGTCGAAGCTCCTTCTCCACCTCCCCCAACTCCGCCTCCGCGTCAACCTCCTGCCCCCCCCCCCCCCCCCCCCCCCCCCTTTCAACCGAGAACGCTCCGCCAGTAATTCCCGCCGCCGAGAGCTGTCCTGCGAGTTGGGCGCGAGGGGGGGCCTGACCAAAGTACCGAAGACCAATGGCGCGCATCCTGCGTTCGAGAGCCTCGAATATCTGATCAGGCGCACCTGTCTTGGTCAGGGACAACAGGCCCCACTCATGCGCTTCCAGCCCCTGAGCCACTCCTCGGAGGAAAGGGGCCTTACCCCGACCTGATCGAATCGCCTGCATCAGGGAGGAGGCGCTCATCTTGGGTGGAGATTGTCGGGGGAAGGTCGCGAGGGCCCTTTGTGTATAATAATTCTAAATAGACAGGCGCATGGCCACGAGGTGCCAGCCCCTTTACAGCTTGTATTCGCGCCCCCAGCCCCCTGAGAGGATGACGTCGCACAATTCGATCTTGGTATCCCCGCGGAATACAGAGGAAATCGATCAATGAAGGACGCGATGGGTTCCCACAACAGAAATGCGCATATTCCAGAGGAAAGAACGTGGCTGGGATAATCATATGCTGCTGCCCCGTCAACCTCCGAAACTCTTCCCCCGCCCCCTTCCTCCTGCGCCCCTGCGCACGCGCATCTCCAACTGCCAGAGAAGGGGCCGCCTCCTATGAGCCACTGATCTTGGACAAGCCGACGCCGTCGCTGAGGTCGACGTAGAACGCAGGGAGGGCGCGGGCAGGGAGGGAGCGCAGGAGATCCCCCCACCACTGAACCAGCACCTGGACCGTGGAGAAACACTGCCCCACTTCATCTCGCCGGGAAGGTTGTGGGGGGAAATGTAACGCACCATGTGCTACGTCTTGTGCGCCGTGCTTCGCGCGCGCTGCAACTGCTCTGCCCGCTGCTCGAGGTGGCGCCGCCCACGTCTGGACAATATCACGCCCACGATACGACTTCCCAAGACATACTGCGCACCCCGTGCTCCGATTCGTCAGAGGACCATGCTGAAAGACCGACTCGATCACAACTCGCCCCTCGCACCGACGACGAAGCACCCCTCCTCCCCGACGACATGTTTCTTGAGTGCCTGATAATAGTACCACATATGACCCCTTGGTGTTCAGTGACAACTCATTGAATCGCAAACCTCTTGCATGCATGGGGTTGAAGCCCAGGACGCGGAGGATCGAACGCATCGGCGCCATGGGCCCTCCTCAGGAGGGGCTCTCTGCGACCCCCCACACCGCGCACTGGCGCGTCGAACCCCAGGAACAGCATCGGACGCGCGCATCACGCGCCGGGGCTGGAGGAGGAGGAGGAGGGGGCGGGGAAGGGGGGGAGGGGGGGGAGGGGGAGGAGGAGGAGGAGGAGGAGGAGGAGGAGGAGGCGGAGGAGGACGAGGAGCTCCGGGATTCTTTCAACGCGCTCCACCGGAACGTCGTGCTCCGGGAGGTCGCCCAGCGCCTTCCGCCCCTCGCGCGCCTCGCCTTGGCGCGGCGCGGCGGGGGCACCGCGCGCGGCGCCCACGCGGCCGCAACGACAGCTGAGGTGGCGGCGAAGCAGGGCTGCCCCATGTCGACGGCTCTACGAGGAGCTGGCGGCGACCGCCTTCCGGCACGACCCGAACGCCCGGGCAAGGGCCTACCTCGACGACGCGTTCGTCGTCGGCACGGCGGCGGCGCTCGCCGCGGCCCTCGCCAGCGCCCCGGCCCTCCTGGCAGCGCGCGGCCTCCGCGTGAACGCCGAGAAGACCAAGGTATGGAACCCGCGCGGGCTGCCGCTCCCGCCGAGCCTCGCGGCCGCCACGGCGCCCGACCTCGCGCGCGTGGGCAGCCGCTTCCCGCTCGTCTGCGGCGGGGCGGTGGCGGACGACCTCGGCCAGGACCCCGCGGGAACGAGCTTCGGCGCGGCGGCCGCGCCCGAGTCGGCGACCCGCCACTTTCGCGCGTTCCCGGCGAGACTGGGGCACCTGCGCGAGCACGGCCTCCGGCTCCAGGACGAGTTTCGGGGCGGCCTTGGAGGCGCCTTGGGCCGTCTCGGCGCGGTCTTGCAAAAAGGGGCGGTGGTCTCGTCGGCGTCTCGGGATTCCCTCGACGGGGCGTGCGGAACAGATGCCCTGCTCGCCTTCGCTAGATCTGGCCCTAGCGGCGGTCTTTCGGGGTCTGCTCGTTCAATCGCCTCGCAACCAAATTCGGCATTAGCGGCGGCAGCCGGCCTACTGGTCGCCAACGGACCCGTCGCGGGCGCGCCTCAGAATCTGTTTCGCGAGCTCGAAGCACTTTTCCCGCCGCGCGACCGCGGCCAGAGCAATGAAGCGGCACCCCTCCGACAACAGGCTGGTGCACTTAGCCTGCCATTTCGAAGAAAAACGTTCGACTCTGATGGGGGGAGACACGAAGGCCGACGGGCGTCGCCGCGTCCTGCCTGGAGCGCGCCCTGGCGAGCGCCGAAGATCATCGGTCTTCAAAGGTTCAGTTGTTCCTAAGCCAAGCCTTCTTCTCAGACGGCGCTTGCTGAAAGCGCTCGCGCTCCGTCGCCCACTCCTTCGCGGCCGCGGCCGCGCCCTCCGCCTTGCCCCCGGCGCCGGCCCGCTGCGCCCGCTGCCTTTTTCGGCGAGGCGCCGAAAAAAAGCAGGCGGCGCCAGCTGGCCCGCCGGGGAAGCCGCCCCGGAAAGGTCGCGCGGGCGAACCCGAGAAGCCCAAAGACGCCCCTCGCAGGCAGCTTCTGTCAGAAAGTTCGCTTCCTGCTTCTCTAGGAAGGCTGGCCCTCGCTCGCTTCCGACGGGCACGCCGCCGCGCCTCGGGCGCGCGATGTCCTTGACCACGCGTTCCAGCTTATCGTTCTCGTGTTTGGCCTTACGCGGGGCCTCCGGGTTGTTCGCGGCTGCGCGCTGGGCAGGGCTCCTCTTGCGAGCCGCATGGTCGCGCGGTGCTCTGTGTCGATGGCGCCATTGCTGCTAGCGTCGCTGTTGTTGGTGGCGCGGCCGTTGAACGTTGCGCTCGGGCTGTTGCGCGTCGCTGACGGTTTACAGTTGGTGCGCGGTGGCGGCGCGGCGCACTCCGCGGAGCAGCGTCGTTATTCGCCTGTTATGTTGCTGCGGCTATGCGCATCGAAGCCAAGGAACTGGCGTTTGCAAACTCACCCCGACACCTGGGCCACGGAGGCGTCGCGACGCATGTGGAACAAGTCCCTGCGCTGGGCTTCACCCGTTGAGCGATGGCGGCCTTCTCGCGCGGCAAGGCTGCGCGCGCGTCGCTGCATTTCCGCAAATACATATGCGCAGCCTCCTGGAGGCGCTGCTTGCCCCGAGGTTTGGCGACCGGATTCGCCAGAGACTTGGTTCGCCTACGATCGCGACACCTGTCGGTCTTAGTCTTGATTGCCTTCTTCGGTTTAACTGGCAAGGCGTGCTGCGGCGCCAGCACACCAGTATCCAGCCAAAAAAAGAAACATACGCTCGATGAAGAGCAAGCGACGGATGGCTGCACCCACTTGGGCTGAGGCGGAAGGAAAAAAGGAATCTGGGGATGAGGACGCGGACAAGAAAGGGAGGAGGGATGAGGACGAGGGGCACGAAGAGGAGGAGGAGGTATTTTTTACATCCACAGCCAAAGAGCCCCGTGAGGGGATGTAAAAAAAGGGCCAACGCCCCGAGCCCCAAAGAAGGCACAGCAACCGCTCAAAACGCAAGGCTCCAGGACCACAGTCAGGGCAATCCCCCCGTGGCCACACCGCGCGATCGCGCAGCAGTGAAAGGCCAAAGACCAGACAAGCCAACGACGAGAAGCCCACCTAACCCAGAGGAGCCACCACGGGGAGGGGCACCGACACGTGACGCTAGGCCGAGCCTGCAAATATTCCAGAAAAGAAAGGACCCCCCAGAAGTGCCAAACACCGACGGGCACAGAAAAGAAAATGAAACCCGCCCCGCCACTGGCCGCCCCATGTGCTCGTCTGGCACCTGAAGCAGGACGGCACCCATCCTTCGGGCATGAAGTTACGGCACAAAAGAGCGGCGCAGTGGTACCTGCCCGGTTTCGAGTACAAACCTGGCCAGGCTCTGCCCTTGCAGTTCGTGCACGCTGGGGGGTGCACGTCATCATAGTTGGGCCTCAACAGCCTTTTGGGGACCTGCTCCGTGGCGCGTGCCGAAGCAGGCATACGTTTGGCAGCGGGGCCGGCCGAGCATTGCGACGGAGCAGAGCCGCTAGCTGCTGAGTCCCTCTCCTGCGCGAAAACAGACACTCCATTAGGAGGCGCAGGCGGCGAGTAGCAGTCGCCGCAAGCCGTGCACCCACACGCCCTACGCCAGAAGGTGATCGAGCCGCGCGGGCGACGATTGTTGCACCACTCACATACGAACCTCCAATTCGTTTTATGTGAAAGGATTAGTGAGTGGCCCACCGAGCACGTGGCTTCCCCTGCGTGGGACTTGGCCAGAGGGGCCCTGCTGCGCTCTTTGGCGCGGCGGGCCTCAACCAGGCGCGTTGGCGGCGAGCCAGCAGGAGGACGAGCCACTGACTCCTGCGCACCAGGCCGAAGCGACGGTTAAGAGGCGACTCGACGGCGCTTCACCTCCTCGAAGGCTTCTCGAGCGCGCAGCCCTTCCTTGGCGGACTTCACGAAACGGCTAGGCCCCCCCCGGGGCGGCAGTGAACCACCGACGCTGTGGGAGGCCGAGCCTCCGCTGGGAGGGGGCGAGCTACTCGGCGAAGAGACTGGCCTGGCGTGGCGAATGTGGGCGCGAGACCTGCTGCGATCTCGAGCACCGATTTCCCTACTGGACTCAGGCCGCGCTCCGAGCCAAGCAGGGGGAGGGTGAGAAGTCGCAGGTCCCGACTTGCAATTGGCAGGATACGGATCATCGGAGTGATCGCTCGCTGTGGGGGGGCCAGTACAATCGGCTGCGTTTTATTCGACTGGCTTGCGACCCATTGGATTGCAATCGACTGCGGTCAATAGATGCGCGTGCAAACAGTTGGGTTGCAATCCACGGGCTTGCAATCATAATTAAGCGGGCGCCCTTCCAGCCAGTCGGCGGGGTGGCTGAGGCGGAGGACGAAGAGGAGGATGAGGACGGGGAGGCGGGCGAGTAATAGGAGGGGGAATGATGAGGGGCAGGACAAACGAGCGGAGGAGGAAGAGGAGGAGGACGATGAGAAGGTGACAGAAGAAAAAAGAAGAGGGAGAGGGATGGGTAGGAGGAACAGGAGGAAGAGGAGGAGGAGGAGGACGAGGAGGCGCGGCGGCGGAGCGGTGTCGGGCCGAAGGTCGATAAGATTCGCCCTAAATCAATCTTCCGAGCGCAACTCGAGAGATTGCGACCTACCGCGCGTGCCCCTTGCGGGGGCGATTCGAGAACGGCCACCCCCTCGGGTGGGAGCCCCGATTTGTCATCGCTCAACCACGATTGCAAACGCGAGGCGCACTAAGTTTGGGCCCAGGACCGAGCGGCAAAGCGGACACCAGGATCAAACACGCGCGGCAGCTCGCACGAGCTCCTTAAAGCTGCACCGCCTGGCAGGAGGAGGAGGAGGGGGAGGTCTCGGAGGAGGAGGAAGACCTGACGGGCGGGCGACGGCAGCGGCGCGAGCCTCGAGGTCGCCCCCCCCCCCCCCCCCCAGTGCGCATCGCCGAGGCCCTCGAGACAACCGGAGAAGGCAAGGCCGCCGATCCGCTCGCCGCAATCGAAGACGACAGAGCCGCCGATCCACTCTTGGCAATCGAAGTAGCCAAGCCCGCCGATCCACTCGCGGCAATCGAAGTAGCCGAAGTCGCCGATCCACTCGCAGCGATCGGAGGCGACAAGGTCGCCGATCCACTCGTGGCAATCGTCGATGGCAAGGTCCACGACACAGCCCTGGCCTGGCCCCCGAGACGCTCCCCTCCTTTAATCCCTTGGGAACCGCCACGGCGGAAGGGGGTCTGCGGTTGCCAGGCCCGATGACGACCCAGCAGTCGACCTCCTCCTGGCAATCGGAGTAGGCAAGGCCACTGATCCACCCACGGCCTGGCCCCCGAGACGCCCCCCTCCTTTAATCCCATGGGAACCTCCAAGGCGGAGGGGGTCTGCGGTTGCCAGGCCCGTAGACGACCCCGCAATCGGCCTCCCCCTGGCAATCGGAGTAGGCAAGGCAAGGCCGCTGATCCACTCTCCGCGCTCGATGTGGCCGCCACCAAGCGCCGCCCTCCGTCCATCCCACCTCGAACCTGAGGCGCCAAGGCGTCTACTGCTCGAAACTGTCGGTCGCTAGCTGGAGGATCCGCTCCGTATTCGAGCGAGGCGCGACTCCTGGTTTCTGCTCTCCTCCCAACTGCGCGAGGCACGCTATGAAGACCGACGTCAGCGACAGGTCCGCAAACGAGAAGGTGATCTTCGCTTGGCCCCCCCTGCATGCGCGGGCCACCCTGAAGCCGCGAACCAGGAGCCCGAACTCCGTGAGATTCGTGATGCTGTCCAGCTCCTGCTGCTGCTCCTGCCACTTCTGCTGGTTGACCGCCCCGACCGCCACGCCTGCCTTCGCGATTGCCTTGCACACGATGAGGAAGACTTGGACGCAAGCAGGGCCCATGGCAACCTCGGGGGGTGGCTTCGCCTGGTCATTGGCGCGCCCCTCCCTCATGGCCGCTGCCTGCTTCGCGTAGGCCCTGCCCGCTGACAGCCCTTGCTGCGCGACCTCGGCGTTCTCGCCGAACAGAAAGGTTTGAAATTCCGCAGCGTTCAAGGTCCGAATCTGGTACGAGTTCGCCAGCACGCCACGAATCAGCATGGGGAATATCTTGGCCATCACCTGTAGGTCCATCGGCGGCAGCTCGTTGATAACGTCGGCCTCCAGGCCATAGGCCTTGCTGAGCTGAGCCGCCACCGCTACGCCCACCGACGCCTGTCCGCGCTGCTGGGCGCCTCGAGGCTCGGCGCTGCGTCTGGCACCGCGCCCCCCGCCACGCCTGCGCGAAGCGGCTGCCGAGCCAGATCGGCCTGCCCGCCCTCTCGGCTGAGAGCCGCCGCGCTGGGTTGAACGAGAACGAGCCCCTGCCTCCCGCACGGCCTCTTCGGAAAGGCGGTGCATCAGAGCGCGACCGAACCGTCGAGTAGAGAGGCTATCTTGGGGCGTGGGCTTCGCGCAGGTGCCGAGAAAGCTCGTAGAGTGCGCCAAACGGCTGTTCGACGGAGCAACAGAAATCCGAAGAGGTCCCACCATACACCGAGCACACCTTGAGAGACACGAACGGGCACTCCAGGGACTCAGGCGACACGAAGCACCTGCCTGTAAGCGTAGCCTGGACGAGATGTTCCTGGGCAATCCTCCGAGTCCGAAACGTCTGAGTGCAGAAAATACATTGGTTCGTAACCGTGGCCGTGTGCAACACCGATCGGCACGAGTGGCCTCCCCCGAGAGAAAACCTCTGGTGCGCCAGGAGGGCCCGTCTGGTCTTGAAAACTCGATCGCACCCAGCTCCGTCGGGACCACGAAGATCGCATGTCCATGTAGCCGCAGGCGGCGATGGGACGACTTCGGGCGACTCGGGAACGGCCTCAGCAGGTCCATACAATCCAGGAGGATGGGGGAATCGCTACCGTTCGCGCCGCAGCTCGAAGAAGGCCTGGATCCAGTGCAAGATACCTCCCACGAAGATCGCCATTCAGAAAAAGCGCCCGAACATTCAAGCGCCTCCAAGGTTCCAGGGACGAGACCGAAACCATGAGCAGCTCCTCCAGATCCTTAGCCTCGGAGCGGCCCAGGAGCCTCAAAACATCCAGAGCAAACCTGCGAGCATGCGGGTTCACCTTCTTCTCGAGGGTGCAGTTCTCCGAAACAGCGGGGGTCTCTTCTAGCGGGAGCTGCCCAAACACGGCAGCGATCTCTTGAGGGCGCCGAGAAGGACACACGAGCCAGCGACGATACATGCGGAGTCGGCGGACACAGAGTTCGACCCCCGACGGCGCCGCCCCCACTCTGCGCAGGACGACCGCATCGGAGAGGGCCTTATACTTGATAACCTCGTGACCCTCGTCGTCGATAATGGGCATGCCGTCGCCGTCCACTACCGTCGTCTTAGCACGCGCGTCGCCCCCGAGCAACTTTCGGTCGAACCCGACGAGCACCCGATCAAGCCGAGACTCCTGCGCCTCTGTCAGGATAAGGGTGGTGAGGCCAGACAGGAGCGCACCCTGCACGACGGCCCCAAATACAATGCGAGTAAAACGCCACACTCGGTTCCGAAACCAAAACCTCCCCATCGAGTAGTACCCCCTCCTGCACGCCAAGATCCGTCTCCTTAACTCTCCTTGAACTCCTCAATTCACGGCAGTCTGGATTCCGAGCGCGATGTTATCAAACTGCACCTGCCCCTTCACCTTCACCTGTCCCCCGAAGATCGCCGCAACATGTGCGTGAGCTCCTCGACCGACGAACGACGGTGAAATGCTACTTGTCCCACGGTTGTGTGCGTGCCCACTCTCCCTCAGAGCAGCCGTCAGGCCCCTGTGGGCCGCATTCAAAGTGAACTGCGCATTTTCAGCCGTCGTCGCCACGTGAGTCTTACTGGCATCGTCAGCATATATGCGACACGAGAGATCCACGGGGCGCTGGATAAATGGCGCCCACGCTGTACACAGAGACTCGCCGGGCCACATCACCCGCGCCCAGTCGCGGGGAGGAGCACGAGGACCGAGAGGTTGATCCAGCCACTCTTGGTACGAGAGAGGACGAGGGGGGACACCGGCAAGCCAAACCTGCTCTCGCATAAAATCAAGCCACTTCTGCACGGCTCGCCTAGAAGTGCGTGAAAAAATACTGCCGCTGGACTGTCGCCCACGAAAGCTCCACAGCGATTGTGCATGGTAAGCTCCCCGTCGGCCCCCGTGATAGTAAAGGTACTGTATTCATGCCTGCGATGGAAGTAGGCCTGTTCAGGCCCCGCGATAGACGCGGCCACAGTGCGCCTAAGTTCAGGAAGCGTAGAGCACCCGAAGGCGTTAGACATATCCTCCTTCGAAGTCACTGAAGAGATCCCCAGGCTGCGCAGCCTGCCCAAGAGAGCCTCCTGACAGATCATGGCCCCCTCCCTGTTGCGCCCGTGATGGTACCCGTGTTCACGGTCTGGGGCCTCATCGGGGGGACCTTTCAGTAGCTGCGCCTTAAACCAGACAACCCCCATTCGACAGAGCCCATGAATGTACCTGAGGGCCCCATAACCTTGCTTGCCGTTCTGCTTGCTCAGTCCAGTTGCCCGAGAGCGATGCCAGACCAGCGGGGTCCTGCCTACCCTCCTGATGTGGTGGAACACCTCCTGGCGCCCCCTGAGCGCGTGAGTGTTGTCGAACGGCTCGAGTGCAGCGCCTAGCCCACGACGATCCCCAGCTAGTCGATGACGAGGAACGAAGGCAGGAGCTCGAGAAGGGCCGTCGCCGTCCTCATCGCCGTTGTCTCTCTTCTTCGGCCGCCGATAAGTGCCGTCGAATCTTCGCTGGGGATGAAGGGCCAGTATGAGGACCTCTGAAGGTACACTGTGCAGAGGGGCAGCCTTACGACGGGGGGCCTTCGCCAGCAGCTCAAGAACCTGCTCGAGGTCAGACCGTCCTAGCTCTACGTGCTCGAAGTTATCGATACCGTACATGGGGCGCTTCGGGGCGACCTCGAGCTGGGCCTGCTGGCACTCCTGAAACTCGATCGGCACGGCCTCGAAACCTCCCTGGGGCCCCCGTTTGGCGAAGTGCCCCCGAATCTCTGCGATCTTCGGAACGAACTCGTCGACTGCGTTGTACCGCCTACGTTTGTGGCCCCCGCATTTAGCAGCAAGCGCATGGGCCAGCCGCCAGACTTCAGCATGCTGTCGTTTTCCCCAGGCCGAACCGATCCCCGACACCAGCTGTTCAGTCACGGCTGCCTGGCGGGCCCTCCGCAACTGGCGAAGATGACGAGAGAGCCGAGCCAACTTCATGGACGTTGCGAAGTCGTCGTCTCCATTGGCCCTGGCCGAGCGTCGCGCCTCGAGAAGGCGACTCCGCTCTCGAGCATGCTCAGCCGCCTGAGGATCAGCAGCGGCAGCGCGTGAGAAGTGCCTGTCCGCGACCTCGAACACAGTAGTCATCCATCTCTCCCAACCAAGATCGGGGGCGGGGGCGTGGAGCAGTAACTCATGGAAGTCCACGCCCTCGAACTGCGCCTCCAGGTCCGCGACGAAAGCGCCCACTCCTGTGCATCGACGAAGAGCTTCCCCGAGTCTGTCGAAGTCCCACTGCGTGCCGTGCTTGGATGCCGCCATGTCAAACGCGTAGTTCAGGCGTAAAAAAAGTGGCACATGATCTCGAAGCCCGCGTTTCTTGACCAGCTTCAGCCGCAAGTTGGACGAGCGCATCGCCAGGCAGCGGTCAACCATGCTCTTCTGCCAGGAAACGATAGCCACGACATCGATCTGAGACGACCCCACGGCTCCGTAGTAGCTGGGCCCCAAGGGGAAAGTCCGTCGAGGTCACCGCCACAGCGTGGCGCTCCATGACTTCTAGGACGCGATCAGCAGCATACCTCTGCTCGCCCGTCCTGCGCGGACCCAGGGCGGGCGACACGACGGCTTCCTGCACGCCGCCCGCCCTCCGACGCCAGCCGAACGAGTCATTCATGTCGAAGCCCCACAGAAGGGCAGACCGCTTGCAAGACCAAGTCAAAGTCTTCTCAAGCCACGAGATCATCGCGTCGACAGTCAATCTGCACTGTCGCTGCGGACCGTCATCGCTCTCGCGGCCCGCACGCTTCCCCGACGGCTTCGGAGGGAAGTAGGTCACTGGGATAAGAATGTCGAAGCGGCCATACCGCAGTCGAAATAACGCAACACGTCCTCGGAGAGAGACTGGCACAGCAGGGACGTCAACCAGGTGTCGACGTCGAAACACACGCTTTCGGAGGAGAAGAGTAACGCCACACGATCGATTGACAAACTTGCTTGGTGTGTATCCGCACCTGAGCGCGAAGTGGTAGCGCAGCGTGGTGAACACAGTGGGTTGGTCAGGTGCCGCCCGCTCGCACGTGCTTGTGAGTGCGATGATGTCCACAGTGCGCACCTCCTCACTAGTATCTTGCAATATGCCCTCGTCTGCCGCCATACAGTTCCAATGCACGAATGTCAGCATAGCAAGAACACGGCAAGCAGAACACACCAACTGAGAGTACAGTGAGTGAAGAGTGCTGCCCGAGTGGGGTGGCCGCCAGCTCCGCACGGGCACGGTTGGCGGGGGGCCGCATGTACACCAGCCCCGTGTGCAGGACAGCCTGGGCGCGGGGGCTGGGGAGGAGGAGGAGGAGGAGGAGGAGGAGGATCACCGGAGCGATCATAGGTATGTGTATATAGTATATACATATATACATGTGTATACAGTCCCATTCATACATATACGCATACATAGACACAATCACACATGCATGAATGCATGCATGCACACATGTATACATGCAGACATCAAACATACATACATACATGTACATGCAACTATGCATTACATACGTACCTCTATACCTACATACATGAATACATACAAACAGACAACCATACATGCATACGTGCACGCATCAGTGCATGCATACATGCATACACGTATACGTGTTTGCATGCATGCATAGTTGCCCGCATTGATAAATGCATGTATACGTTATACTTAAAGCTCGTGGCTGCAAGCCTACTTACATACATCCATACATGCATGTATACACGCATGCACACAGACGTACGTCACACATACACACACACACACTCATGTATGTATGCATGCATGCATACATGTACACATTGATGCAGTCATATATGCATACATATAAAATGTGTAAGTACATACATACAGACATGCATACATATATACATACATGAATGCATGCATGCATACCTACCTACAGACAGACAGACAAACAGACAGACAGACATACACGGCACGGACTTATTTCTACAAAAACAAGCACATCTCGAAATATTCCCAAACCGAACAAGGCAAGGGGAGGACAGGAGGTGGAGAAGTGGAGCGGCGCCCCGCGAGATGCGGAAGAGCAGGGAGCGGGAGCAGGAGCGGGAGCAGCACAGGGCGTCAAGAGCCAGGGGCATGGAGGAGCCCGAGCCAGGAGCAGGAGCAGCGAGCGGCACAGCAGCAGCGGCCGACGTGAGGAGGAGCAGCAGCAGGAAAGAGGTGAAGACCCCCAGCCTTGTCGAGGAAATACTCGCCCTCGCAGTTCCGCTGCCCGTGCGGCGAGATGACCCACAGCCTGCTCGGGATAGCCCCATCGCTGGCGAGGGCCGGCTTCGTGGCAGCCGCCGCCTTCGCGTCGCTGCATCCCCCTCTGTCGCTCCTGCTGCCTCTACACTTTCCTCAAACACCTCCTCCTTGTCATCATCCTCCTACCACCCTCCTCAGCATCATGTGTTCAGTTTCACTCCTCCGTCATCTCAAGCTCCCAGGCCTCCTGCTATGTACCCTCCTTCAACACAAGCCTTCCACTCCTCCTCCCCTCTTCCTGCTCCACGTCCTCGCTCTCGCCCCCCACCCCATTGTCCTACACCTGCTTAGGTTCTGGACGCACAATTCATATAACTGAGCGGTTGCAAATTTGCAAACGGGTTGAAGTGAAGAAAGTTCGTTAGCTTGTGAAACCTTATACGTTTGACTACGCGCAATGGGGAAAGACGAAGGCGTGAAAAACGGCTCAGTGTGAAT
This sequence comes from Prorocentrum cordatum, assembly GCA_963575745.1. Taxonomy (NCBI): domain Eukaryota; class Dinophyceae; order Prorocentrales; family Prorocentraceae; genus Prorocentrum; species Prorocentrum cordatum. Next base: position 363,251 of record CAUYUJ010014924.1, read on the forward strand.
ATTGAGATATTAGGAAGAGCGTGTTCTGCCGCTGCTGGCGGAAAACACGGGGGGGGTCACTACTGGTTCGAACCCCCCCCCTCCCCCCCCCTCCGGAAAACCGGGGGGGGTCACTACCGGTTCGAACCCCTCCCCCCCCCCAGTCTATCATGAAAAGGGGGGGGGGTCACTGCCGGTTCGAACCCCCCCCCCTCGAAAACCGGGGGGGGGTCACTACCGGTTCGAACACACCCCCCCTCGAAAACCAGGGGGGGGTGCGGACAGTGGTCGGACAGTGTTGGGGACGGTGGTGGGGACAGTGGTGATGGGGGGACAGTGTGGGGAACAGTGGGGACGTGGTGGGGACGGCAGTGGTGGGGACAGTGGTGAGGACAATGGTGGGAACTGTGGGGACAGTGGGACAGTGGTGGGGACGGTGGTGGTGGGGACAGTGGTGTGGGGACAGTGGGAATGAGGTGGAAACAGTGGGACAGTGGAGGGTACAGTGGTGGTGGGGACAGTGGTGAAGGCGGTGGCGAGGACGGCGGTGGGACAATGGGACAGAGGTACAGTGGGGACAGTGGTGGGGACAGTGGGGACAGTGGTGGGAACAGTGGGACAGCTCAGTGGGACAGCGGCGGAGTCAGTGGGAGTGGGGACAGATATCAGTGGTTGGGGACGTGGAGAAAGTGGGGAGAGTGGAACCGTGGTGGGAACAGTGGTGGGGACAGTGGGGACAGTGCGACAGTGGTGGGGGCATTGGTGGGGACAGTGGTTGGGGCCGTGGAGAAAGTGGGGAGAGTGGAACCGTGGTGGGAACAGTGGTGGGGACAGTGGGGACAGTGCGACAGTGGTGGGGGCACTGGTGGGGACAGTAGGGACGGCGGTGGAACCAGTGGGGACAGTGGTGGTGAGGACAGTGGTGCTGAGAACAACAGTGGGGGATGTGTTGCGGACGGTGGTAGGGACGGGGAGTCGTTTGCTGGCGGTGACGGGGGGGTGGGGAGGGGTTCGAACCGGTAGGACCCCCTCCGGTTGGGGGATGCCCCCCCACGTTAGGCCGGGGGTGGAGGTAGGGGGTTGCCGGGGGAGGGGGGGGTCCAGCCAGCAGGGGGAGGAGAGATTTTCGGAGGGGGGGGGGAACCTCGGGTTCCGGAGGAAGAGGGGGGGGGGAATTTTCCACAGTAAAGCGGCGGTGGATCACGCTCTCTCAAATATTACAGCGTTGAGGCCACATCCGCACGACATGCGACGCAGCTGGGACATGGTCCCAGTTGGCATCCACACGTGCCAGCAACACAAGTTTACGAGGGATCCGAGGCCCAGGGCTAAGATCCAGAAAGGCATGCGGGCTGCTCGAGACATGAGGGCGCAACCTTTCGAGGGAGCGGCCGCCACGTTCTTGGCAGCCTCCTCAGTTCCTCCCCCG
>CAUYUJ010014925.1:2500-29470 GCA_963575745.1 Prorocentrum cordatum
AAGAGGTGGTCCGGCCCGTTTCGCCTGAGACATCCTCGCAACTCTGAGCTGAGATGCCCTGCGCGAGGTGGTCCGGCCCATCTCGCCTGAGACATCCTCGCAACTCTGAGCTCTGAGAACCGTTGCGCGAAGGTGGTCCGGCCCGTTTCGCAGAGACATTCTTCGAACTCTGAGCTTCCCAGATGCCGCGCAAAGAGGTGGTCCAGCCGGGCGCGAACGTAGCGACAGCCCAGAAAGAACACGCACAAGACCACATGTTACAGATCCCCCTTGGGACCCTGGGAGCCCCAGGAGGCCCCAGAGAGCTTCAAGAGGCCGCAGGACGCCAGGACAGGCCCCAGGGGTCCGCAGGAGATTCCCAGGAGGCTCCCAGGAGGCCCCAGGAGGCCCCCTATCAGAACGTGTCAAGTTAATACACATCCGGTGTCGATTCGTTGATTTTTCCTGCTCTTGTGGCCCCCCCCCATTTTGGTGGCCTCTGCTCTTTCCTCTCCCTCTCTCTCCCCTCGCTTCTCCTCTCTTCGCTTCCTTCTCCTCTCCCGCGGTGCCCCGACCGGCCCCATGTAGATACCCCCCCTGGGGCCCCAAGACGGCTTCAGGAAGCCCCACGACGGAGATCAAGGTAGGCCACCGGGAGGGAGCACGAGAAGGGTCCCCAGGAGGCCAAGGAGTGCCCCAGGATAGGCACCCCCGCAACTCGGAGCTGGGAGAGCCGCGCTCGAGGTGGGTCCGGCCCGTTTCGCCTGAGACTTCTGCAGCCACGTTGCAAGACGACATCGTGCAACTCTGGGGTCCGAGATGCCGCCGCGCGAGGGGTCCAGCCCGTTACGCTGAGACATTCCTCGCAACTTGGGATCCGAGATGCCCGGCGCGGAGCGTGGGGGGGGGGGTTTTTCCCGGCCCGTCTCGCCTGAGACATCCTCGCAACTCTGAGCTCTGAGATGCCGTGCGCTAGGTGGTCCGGCCCGTTTCGCATGAGACATTCTCGCAACTCTGACTGAGCTCCCAGATGCAGCGCAAGAGGTGGTCCAGCCTGGGGGCCCAGAAGGCCACATGTTACACATCCCCCCTGGGAGCCCCAGGAGGCCCCAGAGAGCTTCAGGAGGCCGCAAGACGCCCAGGACAGGCCCCAGCCCCAGGGGTCCCCAGGAGATTCCCAGGAGGCTCCCAGGAGGCCCCAGGAGGCCCCCTATCAGCATGTATCAAGTTAATACACATCCGGTGCCGATTCGTTGAGTTTTCCTGCTCTTGTGGCCCCCCCCATTTTGGGGGGCCCCGACGGCCACATGTTAGATATCCCCCCCTGGGAGCCCCAAGAGGCTTCAGGAAGCCCCAGGTGGGGTCCAGGAAGCCACAGGAGGCCCCCGCAACTCGGAGCTCTGAGACGCCGCGCTCGTGGCGGTCTGGGCCGTTTCGCCTCAGACTTCCTTGCAGCACGTTTCGCCCGAGACATCGTCGCAACTCTGGGGTCCGAGATGCCGCGCGCGAGATGATCCAGCCCGTTACGCTGGAGACATCCTCGCAACTCTGGGCTCCGAGATGCCGTTCGGGATGAAGAGGAGGTGGGGGAGGACGAGGACGAGGAGGAGGAGGCATGTTCTAACGTGCCATGCTAGCCCGCACTGGACGGGCGCGCAATCGACCTTGGAAACCGCAGTGGGTTTAAAAACCCTGTTTGGGGATACTGCATTCCGGCTCTAATTCCCATTATTTTCTGGGTTTTCGTCTTCCCCCCACTTCCCATATGTTCCCATATTTTCCTGGAAGTCGACGATTAAGTCTGCCTGTGTGTTCCTTTCCCTCCTGAGACAACTATGCCTATGTGCTCGGCCATGGCTAGGGTCTGGGGCAGGATCCCTGGGACCACGCCTCGAAGAAAAGCAACAGGGTTATCGCCTACATCTGGGCAAACACCGATGGACTAGCCCGCCCTCTCCAGCGGCCTGAGGTGAGGCTTGCTGCCGAGCCATCCGAGGCCAGCCTGAAGGGGGAGCTGCTGGTCAAACTGGCTGTCTGCTCTGGGTCCCGATCGATCGTCTTTCCATCCCTGTCCAGAACGTCGACCTCAGTAGAGGCCGACGGGCTAGGCAGGTCTGTGCATGTAGGTTGACGACCGAATAGTCGAACCTACAAGGTTTGCCGTAGGTAAAAGCAAGGAGGAGGGTAGCGATCCCGTTTCCCATGCGCCGCGGGCAGGTGGCGCTGTACCTATTACAAGTACCTGAGCCGAGACTGCACCAGGAAATATGGATATAATGGTGATATGAGTGGACTTCGCACACACAGATTCCAGGCAAACGAGAACTCCCGTGGTGAGAACAGTGGTTTCAGGCTGCACGCGCGGCCTGCAAAAAATTCGGGTGGGACTCCAGCAGCGCCCCTCACTTCTACTACTCTTAGGTCGGGCCTGCCCCCTACAGAGGGATTTTGGACGAAAAATAAGAAATAGTCACACACACACACACACACACACTCCCCCCCCCAAAAAAAAACATACTAAAATAATCGTCCCCAGACTATTTCTGGACTACTTTTGAGTTTTCCTCCTGAAGAGGGACAGGCCAGACCTAATTATACTACTGGCGCAAGCTGGCAGCCACATAACCTGTGGTGGATCGTGTATCGTTCGCCACACTCACACACACACACACACTCTCACACAAACACACGCACACACACACACACACGCCGTCACACAAGTACCCGCCCTCTCGGCTCGATCTTTGGTTCACAATCCTAGGCAGCTGCAGCACTTGATTGGGTACTCCTGGAAACGATTCAAACCCCTTGCCTTTCGGGGCTGCAGCGCTCCTACCTGAATCAAAAGACGCCCTGGAGCCTGGGGGACACCGAGGGAGGCAGGATGCCTACAGCGCCCGCACGAAGGTCCGCGCGAGGGGACGAAGCGGGGCGGGGGGGGGGAGAGGAGGAGGAGGAGGAGGAGGAGGAGGAGGAGGAGGAGGAGGAGGAGGAAGAGGAGGAGGAGGAGGAGGAGGAGGAGACGGCGTGCACGGAGAATGCCGATGTCGAGCAGGGGAGGGGGTGCCAGCTGTCGAGAAGTAGGGGCGCCCCGAGAGGCAGGGCGGGGCGCCGAGGGAGGCAGTGCAGGGCGCCGGGAGGGCGGGAGGCCCGGGTCACTTGGCACCGAGTCGGCAGATCGGCACGGGATCGAAATGCGCATCGGATCGGCTGCGCCTCCTCCGCCTCCTCCTCCGCCTCCGCCTCCGCCTCCGCCTCCGCCTCCGCCTCCGCCTCCTCCTCCTCCTCATCCTCCTCCTCCTCCGCCTCCTCCTCCTCCTCCTCCTCCGCCTCCTCCGCCTCCGCCTCCGCCTCCGCCTCTCGGGCCGCATCGAATCGTCGGGACATCAGGGTATCGAATAGGACCGGGCCGGCAGGGATCGGCTAGGAACGGAGTGGGCCCTGGAGGAGCGACGGCGACGACGACTGCGACGACGACGACGACGACGACGACGACGACGGCGGGCGACGACGGCGACGACGACGGGCGACGACGACGGGCGACGACGGCGACGACGGGCGACGACGGGCGACGACGACGACGACGACGACGACGAGACCGTCAGCGAGGTCTGCACGGGCAGGGCGTCGAGCGAGGGCGCGGACGGGGCCGTGGAGCAACCCAGCGTCCGCCGCGGCATGTCCTGGGGGAAGCCCGCCACGGGCGGAGGCGGCTCCGCGGCGATCTCCGCCGCGTGGGCGAGCAGCCGCCTGCTGGGGGCTCGGGCGGCGTCGTCGTCGCCGTCGTCGTCCGTCGTTCGTCGTCGTCGTCGTCCGTCGTTCGTCGTCGTCGTCGTCGTCGTCGTCGTCGTCGTCGTCGTCGTCGTCGTCGTCGTCGTCGTCGTCGTCCGTAGTCGTCCGTCGACGTCGTTGTCATCGTCCGTCGTCGTTGTCGTCGTCGTTCATCGCCGTCGTCGTCATCGTCCATCGTCGTCGTCGTCGTCGTCCGTCGCCGTCGTCCGTCATCGTCGTCGTCGTCGTCGTCGTTCGTCTTCATCGTCCGCCGTCGTCGTCATCGTCGTCGTCGTGGTCGCCTGCTGGGGCCTCGGGAAGTCGTCATCGTTGTCCGTCGTCGTCGTCGTCGTCGTCGTCGTCCGCCGTCGTCGTCGTCGTCGTCGTCGTCGTCGTAATCGTCCATCGTCGTCGTCATCGTCGGCGTCGTCGCCGATGGTCGTCGTCGCCGTCGTCGTCCGTCGTCCGCCGTCGTCGTCGTCGTTCGTCGTCGTCGTCCGTCGTCGTCGTCGTCGTCGTCGTCGTCCGTCGTCGTCGTCGTCCGTCGTCGTCACGGTCGTCCGTCGTCGTCGTCCTCGTTCGTCTCGTCGTCCGTCGTCGTCCGGGGGGGGGGTCGTCGTCGTTCGACGTCTCGTCGTCATCGTCGTCGTCGTCGTCGTCGTCGTCCGTCGTCCCTCGTCGTCGTCATCGTCGTCATCGTGGTCCGTCGACGTCGTCGTCGTCGTCGTCCGTCGTCGTCGTCGACGTTCATCGTCGTCGTCGTCGTCGTCCGTCGTCGTCGTCGTTGTCGTAGCCGTCGTCGTCGTCGTCGTCGTCGTCCGTCGTCGTCCGTCGTCGTTCATCGTCGTCGTCGTCCGCCGTCGTCGTCGTCGTCGTCGTCGTCGTCGTCGCCTGCTGGGGCTCGGGCGGCGTCGTCGTCCGTCGTCGTCCGTCGACGTCGTCGTCGTCCGACGTAGTTGTCGTCGTCGTTCATCGTCGTCCTCATCGTCCGCCGTCGCGCGTCGCGTCGTCGTGTCGTCGCCCGTCGTCGGTCGTCGGTCGTCGTGTCAGCGGCGTCGTCGTCGTCGTTCGTCGTTCGTTCGTCGTCGTTTCATCGTTTCGTCGTAGTCGTCGCTGCTGGAGGCTCGGGCGCGTCGCATCGTTGTCCGTCGGTCGTCGTCGTTGTCCGTCGGTCGTCGCGCACGTCGTCGTCGTCGGGAAATGTCCGTCGTCGTCGTCGTCGTCTTCGCCGGTTCGTCGTCGTCGTCGTCGTCCGTCGTTCCACCGTCGTCGTCTCGTTCGTCGTCGTCGTCGTCGTCGTCGTCGTCGTCGTCCGTCGTCGTCGTCGCCGTCCTCGTCGTCATCGTGGTCCGTCGTCGTCGTCGTCGTCCCTCGTCGCGGGTCGTTCGTCGTCGTCCATCGTGTTCGGTCCACGTTCGTTCGTCGTCGTCCACCGGTCGTCGTCCGGTCCTCCATATCGTCGTCGTCGTCCGTCCGTCGTCGTCGTTGTCGTCGCCGTCATCGTCGTCGTCGTCGTCCGTCGTCGTCCGTCGTCGTCGTCGTCGTCCGCCGTCGTCGTCGTCGTCGCCTGCTGGGGGCTCGGGCGGCGTCGTCGTCGTCGTCGTCGTCGTCGTCCGTCGTTCGTCGTCGTCGTCGTCCGTCGTTCGTCGTCGTCGTCGTCCGTAGTCGTCCGTCGACATTGTCGTCGTCGTCCGTCATCGTTGTCGTCGTCGTTCATCGTCGTCGCCGTCATCGTCCATCGTCGTCGTCGTCGTTGTCGCCGTCCGCCGTCGTCGTCGTCGTCGTCGTTCGTCTTCGTCGTCCGCCGTCGTCGTCATCGTCGTCGTCGTCGTCGCCTGCTGGGGGCTCGGGAAGTCGTCATCGTTGTCCGTCGTCGTCGTCGTCGTCGTCGTCGTCCGTCGTCGTCGTCGCCGCCGTCGTCGTCGTCGTCGTAATCGTCCATCGTCGTCGTCGTCGTCGTCGTCGTCGCCCGTCGTCGTCCTCGCCGTCGTCGTCCGTCGTCCGCCGTCGTCGTCATCGTTCGTCGTCGTCGTCCGCCGTCGTCGTCGTCGTCGTCGTCCGTCGTCGTCGTCGTCCGTCGTCGCCGTCGTCCGTCGTCGTCGTCGTCGCCCCTCGTCGTCATCGTCGTCCGTCGTCGTCCGTCGACGTCGTCGTCGTCGTCGTCCGTCGTCGTCGCCGTCGTCGTTCATCGTCGTCGTCGTCCCTCGTCGTCGTCATCGTCGTCATCGTGGTCCGTCGACGTCGTCGTCGTCCGTCGTCGTCGTCGACGTTCATCGTCGTCGTCGTCGTCCGTCGTCGTCGTCGTTGTCGTCGCCGCCGTCGTCGTCATCGTGGACCGTCGTCGTCATCGTCGTTTGTCGTCATCGTCGTCCGCCGTTGTCGTCGTCGTCGTCGTCGCCTGCTGGGGCTCGGGCGGCGTCGTCGTTCGTCGTTGTCCGTCGTCGTCGTCGTCGTCCGACGTCGTTGTCGTCGTCGTTCATCGTCGTCCTCATCGTCCGCCGTCGTCGTTGTCGTCGTCGTCGTCGCCCGTCGTCGTCGTCGTCAACGGCATCCGTCGTCGTCGTCGTTCGTCGTCGTCGTCCGCCGTCGTCGTCGTCGTCGTCGCCTGCTGGGGGCTCGGGCGGCGTCGTCATCGTTGTCCGTCGTCGTCGTCGTCGTCCGTCGTCGTCGTCGCCGTCGTCGTCGTCGTAATTGTCCGTCGTCGTCATCGTCGTCGTCGTCGCCCGTCGTCGTCGTCGTCGTCGTCGTCGTCCGTCGTCCACCGTCGTCGTCGTCGTTCGTCGTCGTCGTCGTCGTCCGTCGTCGTCGGCGTCGTCCGTCGTCGTCGTCGTCCGACCTCGTCGTCATCGTGGTCCGTCGTCGACGTCGTCGTCCCTCGTCGTCATCGTGGTCCGTCGTCGTCGTCGTCGTCCATCGTCGTCCGTCCACGTCGTCGTCGTCGTCCGCGGTCGTCGTCCGTCGTTCATCGTCGTCGTCGTCGTCCGTCTGCGTCGTCGTTGTCGTCGCCGTCATCGCCGTCGTCGTCCGTCGTCGTCCGTCGTCGTCGTCGTCGTCCGCCGTCGTCGTCGGCGTCGCCTGCTGGGGGCTCGGGCGGCGCCGTCGTCGTCGTCGTCGGCGTCCGTCGTCGTCGTCGTTCCTCGTCGTCGTCCGCCGTCATCGTCGTCGACGTCGTCGTCGTCGCCTGCTGGGGGCTCGGGCGGCGTCGTCATCGTTGTCCGTCGTCGTCGTCGTCGTCGTCGTCCGTCGTCGTCGTTGTCGTCGTCGTCGTCGTCGTCGGCGTCCGTCGTCGTCGTCGTCGTCGTCGTCGTCGTCGTCGTCGTCCGTCGTCGTCGTCGCCGTCGTCGTCCGTGGTCGTTCGTCGTCGTCGTCGTTCGTCGTCGTCGTTTGTCGTCGTCGTCGTCGTCCGTCGTCGTCGACGTCCGTCGTCGTCGTCATCATCGTCGTCCGTCGTCGTCGTCGTCGTCACTCGTCGTCATCGTGGTCCGTCGTCGTCGTCGTCGTCGTCGTCGTCCATCGTCGTCCGTCGTCGTCGTCGTCCGTCGTCGTCGTCGTCGTTCATCGTCGTCGTCGTCATTCGTCCTCGTCGTCGTTGTCGTCGCCGTCGTCGTCGTCGTCGTCGTCGTCCGTCGTCGTCCGGGTCGTTCGTGTCGTCGTCCGCGTTCGTCGTCGTCGTCGTCGACGCCTGCTGGGGGCTCGGGCGGCGTCTTCGTCCGTCGTCGTCCGTCGACGTCGTCGTCGATAGCGTCTTCGTCTTGGCGTCGTCGTTCATCGGTCGTCCGTTCGCATCGTCCGTCGTCGTCGTCGTCGTTGTCGTCGTCGTCGTCGTCGTCGTCGGCGTCCGTCGTCGTCTTCGTTCGTCGTCGTCGTCCGCCGTCGTCGTCGTCGTCGTCATCGTCGTCGTCGCCTGCTGGGGGCTCGGGTGGCGTCGTCGTTGTCGTCCGTCGTCGTCGTCGTCGTCGTCGTCGTCGTCGTCCGTCGTCGTCGTCGTCGTCGTCGTCCGTCGTCGTCGTCGCCGTCGTCGTCGTCCGTCGTCCTAATCGTCCGTCGTCGTCGTCGTCGTCGTCGTCGTCGTCGTCGGTCGGCGTCGTCGTCGTCGTCGTCCGCACGTCAGTCGTCGTCGTCGTTCGTCGTCGTCGTCGTCGTCGCTGTCGTCCGTCGTCGTCGTCGTCCGTCGTCGGTCGTCGTCCGTCGTCATCGTCGTCGTCCATCGTCGTCATCGTCGTCCGTCCTCGTCGCCGTCGTCGGCCATCGTCGTCCGTCGACGTTGTCGTCGTCGTCCGCGGTCGTCGTCGTCGTTCATCGTCGTCGTCGTCGTCCGTCGTCGTCGTCGTTGTCGTCGTCGCCGTCGTCGTCGTCGTCGTCGTCGTCGTCCGTCGTCGTCCGTCGTCGTTCGTGGTCGTCGTGCGCCGTCGTCGTCGTCGTCGTCGTCGCCTGCTGGGGGCTCGGGCAGCGTCGTCGTCGTCGTCCGTCGTCGTCGTCGTCGTCGTCGTCCGTCGTCGTCGTCGCCGTCGTCGTCGTCGTCGTAATCGTCCGTCGTCGTCGTTCGTCGTCGTCGTCGTCCGTCGTCGTCGTCGTCGTCCGTCGTCGTCATCATGGTCCGCCGTCGTCGTCGTCGTCGTCGTCGTCGTTCGTCGTCGTCGTCCGTCGTCGTCATCGTCGTCGTCGGTCGTCGTCGTCGTCCGTCGTCGTCGTCGTCGTCTGTCCTCGTCGCCATCGTGGTCCGTCGTCGTCGTCGTCGTCCGTCGTCGTCCGTCGTCGTCGTCGCCATCCGACATAATCGTAGTCGTCGGTCGTCGTCGTCGTCGTCGTCGTCCGTCGTCGTCCGTCGTCGTCGTCGTCGTCGTCGTCGTCGTCGTCGGTCGTCGTCGTCGTCATCGTTCGTCGTCGTCGTCCGCCGTCGTCGTCGTCGTCGTCGTCGTCGCCTGCTGGGTGTTCGGGCGGCGTCGTCGTCGACGTCCCTCGTCGTCGTCGTCGTTGTTGGTCGTCGTCGTCGCCGTTGTCGTCGTCGTCGTCGTCCGCGCCCGTCGTCGTCGCCGTCGTCGTCGTCGTCGTCGTCGTCCGTCGTCGTCATCGTGGTCCGTCGTCGTCCGTCGTCGTCGTTAGTCGTCGTCGTCGTCCGTCGTCGTCATCGTAGTCATCCGTCGTCCGTCGTCGTCCGTCGTCGACGTCGTCCGTCGTCGTCGTCGTCGTCGTCCGTCGTCGTCATCGTGGTCCGTCGTCGTCGTCGTCGAAGTCCGTCATCGTCCGTCGTCGTCGTCGTCGTCGTCCGTCGTCGTCGTCGTCGACGTTGATCGTCGTCGTCGTCGTCGTCCGTCGTGATCGTCGTTGTCGTCGCCGTCGTCGTCGTCGTTGTCGTCGTCGTCGTCCGTCGTCGACGTCGTCGTCGTTCGTCGTCGTCGTCCGCCGTCGTCGTCGTCGTCGCCGTCGTCCGTCATCCCTCGTCATCGCGGTCGTCGCCCGTCGTCGTCGTCGACGTCGTCGCTCGTCGTCGTCGTCGTCGTCCGTCGTCGTCGTCGTAATCGTCCGTCGTCGTCGTCGTCCGTCGCCGTCGTTCATCGTCGTCGTCGTCGTCCATGGTCGTCGTCCATCGTCATCGTCATCGTCGTCGTCCATCGTGGTCATCGTCGTTGGTCGTCGTCCGTCGTCACGGTCGTGGACCATCGTCGTTTCCGTCGTCGTCGTCGCCATCGTCGTCCGCCGTCGTCGTCGTCGTCGTCATCGTCAGCGTCGTCGTCCGTCGTCGCCGTCGTCCGTCGTCGACGTCGTCGTCCGTCGTCCGTTGTCGTCGTCGTCGTCCGTTGTCGTCGTCCGTCGTCGACGTCGTCGTCCGTCGTTGTCGTCGTCGTCCTCGTCGTCGCCGTCGCCGTCGTCGTCGTCACATCGACCGTCGTCGTCGCCGTGCGTCGTCGTCTCATCGTCCATCGTCGTCGCGCTGTCTCGGAAAACGTCGTCGTCGTCCGACGTCGTCCGTCGTCGTCGTCGTCGTCGTCCGTCGTCGTCGTCGTCGACCGTCGTCGTCGTCGTCGTCGTCGTCGTCGTCTTCGTCGTCGTCGTCCGTCGTCGTCGTTGTCGTGGTCCGCCGTCGTCGTCGTCGTCATGCGTCGTCGTCGTCGTCGCCGTCGTCGTCGTCCATCGTCGCCGTCGTCGTCGTCAACCGTCATGTTCGCCGTCGTCGTCGTCCGTCGTCGTCGTCGTCGTCGTCAGTCGTCGTCGTCGTCGTCGTCCGTCTTCGTCCGTCGTCGTCGCCGTCATCGTCGTCAACCGTCGTCGTCGTCGTCCGTCGTCGTGGTCGTCGTCGTCCGTCGCCGTCGTCGTCCATCGTCGTCCGTCGTCGTCGTCCGTCGTCGTCGTCGTCGTCATCCGTCGTCGTCGTCGCCGTCGTCGTCGTCCATCGTCGACCGTCGTCCGTCGTCGGCGTCGTCGTTCGTCGTCGTCGCCGTCGTCGTCGTCCTCCTCGTCGTCCATCGTCGACTTCGTCACCGTCGTTGTCGTCCGTCGTCGTCGTCGTCGTCGCCCGTCGTCGCCGTCGTCGTCGTCCATCATCGTCGCCGTCGTCGTCCGTCGTCCGTCGTCGTCGTCGTATGTCGTCGTACATCGTCGTCGCCGTCGGAATCGTCGTCGTCGTCGCTGTCCGTCGTCGTCGTCGTCGTCCGTCGTCGTCGCCGTCGACATCACCCATCGTCGTCGTCGTCGTCCGTCGTCCGTCGTCGTCGTCGTCGTGGTCGTCGTCGTCTTCGTGGTCGTCAATCGTCGTCGCCGTCGTCGTGATCGTCATCGTCGTCGTCGTCGTCGTCCGTCGCCGTCGTCGTTGTCGTCGCCGTCGTCGTCGTCGTCGTCGTCGTCGTCCGTCGTCGTCGTCGTCGTTCGTCGTCGTCGTCCGCCGTCGTCGTCGACGTCGCCGTCGTCGTCATCGCGGTCGTCGTCCGTAGTCGTCGTCGACGTCGTCGAAAACGTCGTCGTCGTGGTCTGTCGTCGTCGTCGTCGACGTCGTCGTCTGTCGTCGTCGTCGTCGTCATCCGTCGTCGTCGTCGCCGTCGTCGTCGTCCATCGTCGACCGTCGTCCGTCGTCGTCGTCGTCGTCGTTCGTCGTCGTCGCCATCGTCGTCGTCGTCCTCCTCGTCGTCCATTGTCGGCTTCGTCGTCGTCGTCGTCGTCGTCGTCGGTCAGTGTCGACACGCCGTCGTCGTCCATCGTCGTGCGATCGTCGCCGTCGTCGTTCGTCGTCGTCGCTCCATACGTGTCGTCAGCCGTCCGGAATCGTCGTCGTCGTCGTCGTCCGTCGTCCGTCGTCGTCGTCCGTCGTCGTCGTCGTCGTCCGCCGCATCCATCGTCGTCGTCGTGGTCCGTCGTCCGTCGTCGTCGTCGTCGTCGTCGTCGTCTTCGTGGTCGTCCATCGTCGTCGCCGTCGTTGTCGTCATCGTCATCGTCGTCGTCGTCATCCGAGGTGATCGTCTTTGTCGTCGCCGTCGTCGTCGTCGTCGTCGTCCGTCGTCGTCGTCGTCGTCGTCGTTCGACGTCGTCGTCCGCCGTCGTCGTCGTCGTCGCCGTCGTCGTCGTCGCCGTCGTCGTCGTCATCGCGGTCGTCGTCACTAATCGTCGTCGACGTCGTCGTTCGTCGTCGTCGTCGTCCGTCGTCGTCGTCGTCGTCGTCGTCGTCGTCGTCCGTCGTCGTCGTCGTCATCGTCGTCGTCGTTCCGTCGTCGTCGTCGTCATCGTCGTCGTCGTCGTCGTCTGGCGTCGTCGCCGTCGTCGTCGTCCGTCGTCCGTTGTCGTCGTCATCGTTGCCGACGTCGAATGACGTCGCCCGTCGTCGTCGTAGTTCGTAGTCGTCATTGTCGTCGTCGTCCTTTTGTCGTCGTCATCGTCGTCATCGTCGCCGTCGTCTGTCGTCGTCACCGTCGTCGTCGTCCGTCGTCCGTCGTCGTCGTCGTCGTCGTCGTCGTCGTCGTCGTCGTCCGTCGTCGTCGTCGTCGTCTTCCGTCGTCGTCAGTCCGTGATCGTCGTCGTCGTCGTCGTCCGTCGTCGTCCGTCGTCGTCGTCGTCGTCATCCGTCGTCGTCGTCGTCGTCGTCGTTTGTCCGTCGTCGTCTTCGTCGACCGTCGTCCGTCATCCTCGTCGTCGTCCGTCGTCGGCTCATCGTCGCGTCATCGTTGTCCGTCCGCCGTCTTCGTCGTCCGTCGACACCGTCGTCCGTGGTCGTTCGTCCGTCCCGTCGTCGTGCCGTCGTTTCGTCGTCGTCGTCGTCCGTTCTTCGTCCTCGTCGTCGTCCGTCGTCGCCGTCGTCGTCTTCCGTCGTGTCGTCCGTTGTCGTCCGTCGTCCGTCTTCGTCCTCGTCGTCGTCGTCGTTCGTCGTCCGTCGTTTGCGTCGTTCCGTCGTCGTCGTCGTCGTCGTCGTCGTCGTCGTCCGTCGTCGTCGTCATCGTTCGTCGTCGTCGTAGTCGTCCGCAGTCGTCGCCGTCGTCGTCGTCATCGTCAGCGTCGTCGTCCGTCGTCGCCGTCGTCCGTCGTCGACGTCGTCGTCCGTCGTCCGTTGTCGTCGTCGTCCGTTGTCGTCGTCAGTCGTCGACGTCGTCGTCCGTCGTTGTCGTCGTCCTCGTCGTCGTCGTCGCCGTCGTCGTCCATCGACGTCACCGTCGCTGTGGTCGTCGTCATCGTCCATCGTCGCCTTCGCCGTCGTCGACGTCGTCGTCCACGTCGTCCGTCGTCACCGTCGCCATCGTCGTCGACGTCGTCATCATCGTCGTCGGCATCCTCGTCGTCGTCGTTCGTCGTCGTCATCGTCCTCGTCGTCGTCGTCGTCGTCGTCGCCGTCCGTCGTCCTCGTCGTCGTCCATCGTCGTCGTCGTCCTCGTCGTCGTCCGTCGTCGTCGTCGTCGTCGTCGTCGTCGTCGTCGTCGTCGTCTGTCGTCGTCGTCGTCACCGTCCTCAAAATCATCGTCGTCGTCCGTCGTCGGCGTCATCGTCCTCGTCGTCGTCGTCGCTGACCGTCCGTCGTCGTCGTCGTCGTCGTGCGTTGTCATCGTCATCATCCTTATCATCATCGTCGTCGTCGTCGCCGTCGTCGTCCTCGTCGTCGTCGTCCGTCTTCGTCGTCGTCCGTCCTCGTCGTCGTCGTCGTCGTCCTCGTCGTCGTCGTCCGTCGTCGTCGTCGTCGTCCTCATCGTCGTCGTCGTCCGTCGTCGTAGCCGTCGTCGTCCATCGTCGTCGTCGTCGTCCGTCGTCGTCGTCGTCCGTAATCGTCGCCGTCGTCGGCGTCATCGTCGTCATCATCGTCGTCGTCGTCCGTCGTCGACGTCGTCGTCCTCGTCGTCGTCGTCGTCCGTCGTCTTCGTTGTCGCCGTCAGTCGTCGTCGTCGTCCTCGTCGTCGGCGTCGTCGTCTGTCGTCGTCGTCGTCGTCGTCGTCCGTCGTCGTCGTCGTCATCGTCATCATCATCGTCGTCGTCCGTCTTCGACGTAATCGTCGTCGTCGTCCGCCGTTGTCGTCGTCCATCGTCGTCGTCGTCGTCGTCGTTGCCGTCGTCCGTCGTCGTCGTCGTCATTAGTCGTCGTCGTCGTCGTCGTCGTCGTCGTCATCATCGTTGTCGTCCGTCGTCGACGTCATCGTCGTCGTCGTCCACGCCCATCGTCTTCGTGGTCCGTCGTCGTCGGCGTCGTCATCCGCAGTCGTCGTCGTCCTCGTCGTCGTCGTCGTCCGTCGTCGTCCGTCGTCGTCGTCGTCGTCGTCGTCCGTCGACGTCCCGGTCATCGTGCGTCGTCGTCGTTGTCGTCGTCGTGCGTCGTCGTCGTCGTCGTGCGTCGTCGTCGTCATCGTCCGTCGTCCTCGTCCGTTGTCGTCGTCCGTCGTCGTCGTCGTCGACGTCCACGTCCGTCGTTGTCCGTCGTCGTCCGTCGGCGTCGTCGTCCGTCGTCGTCGTCGTCGTCGTCCGTCGATCGTCGACCTCGTCCGTCCTCGTCGTCGTCCTCCTCGTCGTCGTCATCGTCCGTCGTCGTCCGTCGTCGTCGTCGTCCACGTCCGTCGTCGTCCGTCGTCGTCCGTCATCGTCGTCGTCCGTCGTCGTCGTCGTCCGTCGTCGTCGTCGTCGTCGTCGTCGCCCGTTGTCTGTCGTCGTCGTCCTCGTCGTCGTCGTCCTCGTCGTCGTCATCGTTCGTCGTCGTCCGTCGTCGTCATCGTCAACCGTCGTCATCGTCGTCCGTCGTCCGTCGTCGTCGTCGTCGTCGTCGTCGTCGTCGTCTGTCGTCGTCGTCGTCGTCATCGTCGTCGTCATAGTCCGTCGTCGTCGTCATCCGTCGTCGTCGTCGTCCTCGTCGCCCGTCGTCGTCGTCATCCTCGTCGTCGTCGTCGTCCGTTGTCGTCGTCGTCGTCGTCCTCGTCGTCGTCGTCGTCTGCGTCCGTCGTCATCGTCGTCGTCGTCGTATTCGTCGTCGTCCGTCGTCGTCGTCGTCATCGTCGTCATCATCGTCGTCGTTCGTCGTCGTCCTTGTCGCCGTCGTCGTCCGTCGTCGTCCTCGTCGTCCTCGTCGCCGTCGTCGTCTATCGTCGTCGTCGTCGTCCGTCGTCGTCGTCGTCGTCGGCGTCGGCGTCCGTCATCGTCGTAAGCCGTCGTCGTAGCCGTCGTCGTCCATCGTCGTCTTCGTCGTCGTCATCGTGCGTCGTCGTCGTCGTTCGTCGTCGTCGTCCTCGTCGTCGTCCGTCGTCGTCGTCGTCGCCGTCGTCGCCCGTCCAGCTCGTCGTCGTCGTCCTCATCGTCGTCGTCCGTCAGGGTAGCTGTCATCGTCGACATCGTCGTCGTCGTCCGTCGTCGTCGTCGTCGTCGTCGACCGTCCATCGTCGTCGTCGCCCGTCGTCATCCTTGTCGTCGTCGTCGTCCGTCGTCCATCGTCGTCGTCGACAGTCGTCCGTCGTCGTCGTCGTACGTCGTACGTCGTCGTCGTTGTCCTCGTCGCCGTCGCCCGTCGTCATCCTCGTCGTCCTCGTCGTCGTCCGTCGTCGTCGTCCGTCGTCGTCGTCGTGCTCGTCGTCGTCGTCCGTTGTCTGTCGTCGTCGTCCATCGTCGTCGTCGTCCTCGTCGTCGACATCATTCGTCGTCGTCCGTCGTCGTCGTCGTCATCGTCGTCAGTCGTCGTCATCGTCGTCCGTCGTCCGTCGTCGTCGTCGTCTGTCGTCGTCGTCGTCGTCGTCATCGTCATCGTCATCGTCCGTCGTCGTCGTCATCCGTCGTCGCCGTCGTCGCCCGTCCACCTCGTCGTCGTCGTCCTCATCGTCGTCGTCCGTCGTCGTAGCCGTCATCGTCGTCATCGTCGTCGTCCGTCGTCGTCGTCCGTCGTCCGTCGACCGTCCATCGTCGTCGTCGCCCGTCGTCGTCCTCGTCGTCGTCGTCGTCGTCGTCGTGCGTCGTCGACCGTCGTCCGTCGTCCGTCGTCCGTCGCCGTCGGGGGCGCGCCGCCTGCTGGGGCCGCCCGCGTGGGGGCCCCTGCCGCCCGCGGGGGCGCCGCCCGCGTGGGCCTCCGCGAGGGCCTCCTGCGCGCAGCGCTGCCACCGCTCCTGGTGCTGGGGGGCTCGAGGTACTGGGCGGGAGGGAGAGCTCCTCCTCCTCCTCCTCCTCCTCCTCCCCTCCTCCTCCTCCTCCTCCTCCTCCTCCTCCTCCTCCCCCTCCTCCTCCTCCTCCTCTCCTCCTCCTCCTCCTCCTCCTCCTCCTCCTCCTCCTCCTCCTCCCTCCCTCCTGCCTCTGCCGTCGGGGGGGTGGGGCTCCAGGTGCAGGCACACTCCGCGAGCACGCCGTGGAGCCGCTCGCGCCGCCGATCCATCGCCCTAGGCGATGGGGCTCGCCGCGCGCCGCGGCGTCGGCGGCGGGCGGCCGCGCGGCGGGCGCGGCGGTCGCGGCGAGGGGCCGTGCGGGGCGCTGCGCCGCCGCGCGGGCCAGAGCGGCGCGGCGCGCGCGCGGGCGCGCGCGCGGCAGGGAGGAGGGCGGCGGCAGGGACGGATGCGGAGCGGCGGCGGAGAGCCAGGCGCACGCCGTGGGAGGGTCACGGGCCGACGGGGGCCGTGGCGGAGACGGGGGGGGGAAAGAGGCAGGGGACGGAGACGGAGGCAGGGACGGAGACAGAGCGGAGCTTGCCCTGGTGGCCGAGGCGCCCTCCCCAAGGCGGAAGGCCGCGCGTCCGAGCAAACGGCGCGGCGACATAAGATGTTGTTCTTTCGGGGTGGGGCGCTTCTTGTAGTGAAAAGAAGAGCTTGCAGGGACCTGTGGGGAGGGGAGTTGGGACGGGAGTGTGATCTGCAGAATCGCTCATGCATCTTGGGTTTTTACTCGGGTTTTCTTCCTCCTCGCTCCTCCTCTCCTCCCCTCCTCCTCCTCCTCCTCCCCTCCTCCCCTCCTCCCCCTCCTCCTCCTCCTCCTCCTCCCTCCTCCTCCGCCCTCCTCCTCCTCCTCCTCCTCCTCCCCCTCCTCCTCCTCCTCCTCCTCCTCCTCTCCTCCTCCTCCTCCTCCTCCTCCTCCTCCTCCTCCTCCTCCTCCTCCTCCTCCTCCTCCTCCTTCCTCCTCCTCCTCCTCCTCCTCCTCCTCCTTCCTCCTCTCCTCTCTCCTCCTCCTCCTCCTCCTCCTCCTCCTCTCCCTCCTACCTCCTCCTCCTCCTCCTCCTCCTCCTCCTCCTCCTTCCTCCTCCTCCTCCTCCTCCTCCTCCTCCTCCTCCTCCTCCTCTCCTCTCCTCCCCCCCCGCCCACCCCCCGCGCACCTCTCCTCCCCCATCCAGCTGCGCAGGCCGCGGGGGTCGCTCCCTGGAGAGGGGCCTCGCCTCGCCGCCGCGGGGCACGCCTCCGCCGGAGCTCCTCCGCCAAGGGGCCCCGGGCAGCAGCTGCGAAGGAGCGGGCGGCGAGTCGGGCTCCCTTGGCGGCACGCACAAGGGGGTGGGGGGGGGGGGGGGGCCTTCTTCGAAGGAGGCCTGCTTCTTAAAGGCTCCGGCCTTACATCTATGGATAAGGGACCGCGCTTCTGAGAAGCGGGGTGCTTCCAAGAAGCCCCCCCCCCTCCCCCCCACCCCCCTCTGGGCGTGGCTGACTCCCGCAGTCCGAGGCGGCCGAGGCCGCCCTCCCCAGAGATCTGACGCTCCAACCAAAACTGGAGCGGGCGGTGCGTCGCCGTTTGCGGCTGGGGGCCCCCGCCAGGCCTCGGGAGCGTCAAGCAGCGACTCGGGACGCAAAGCCGGCCCTGGGGATGTGGCTCGGACCTCTCTGGGGCCCACGCATCGAACACATCGGAGCAGCCCGATGTCTGGGCCCTTCTGCTTCCGCGGCTCCCGCCGACCTTCCGCCGCCCTCCGCCGAGGAGGTGCCCGCCAGCTCCCTCGGCCCCCGCAGGCGAGGGGCCCTTGCGGGAGCGCTCCCTGCGACTGCGGCCTGGAACTCTTGCTCGGCGCGCCGCGGCGGCGGCCCCAGCGACGCACCATCCCTGATACGGTGATGGCCTTTTTTTTTTGTTTTACTCTTCGAGCACCCGCGAGCAGGCGCGTGGTCATGCATTCAATTCAACAAGGGGGAAGGAGGGCGAGAGGGCAAGGCACGTCGAGCGGCCGCACGACACGGTGATGGCCTTGGAGAAGGAAGCCTTTGATAAGGAATCCAGGGCCTGAAAGCCAGTGGAACTTCGGTCGTGGATTGGCCATGGATATCACCGCCGCCCTCATCAGGTCAGGGACCCTCCAGGGTTCGAAGCCCCCTGGGCACGCTCCTTAACGAATGCCCCCACCGTAGACGAAAGCGTGTCGCTCCGCTCCGCGGGGCGGGAGGCTCGGAGAGGCTTCGGCCTCCGGCGCTTGGGAGTGGGGGCGTGGACAGCGTGCCGCGCCGACGCATGGTGGGCCAGAGCCGGCGGCGGCGACGCGCCGAGCCAGCTCTCGACCGCGTGTGCGGCGTCCGCGCGGCGGCTGGCGCGCGAGGGCGGGCGCCCCCCCCCCCGCCGCGCCGCGCCGCGGCGCTCCCCCGCGACGGGGGGCACCTGCGCGCCGAGGGCGCGCCGAGGCCGCTTCTGGCAACCCCGCGGCGGCAGCCTCCCGGGCCTGGCCCGACCCTCGGCCCCGTCGCGGGCTCGGCGCCCCACGCGCGTCGGCACGCGCGGCCGTGCGCCCACTTTTCCCGCGCGCCCGACCAACAAAAAAAACATAAAAAAACGTGCGCAGCCCCCCCCCCAGCACCCACTGATTTTCATCGCGGTTCGCGCTGATCGCACTCGCATTTTCTTTGCTGCCAGCTTCGGTTCTCGCCCTGAGACGGCGGCATCGAATAATGAGCGTCATCTGGAGAGCCAACCACTTGATCCTGCATCTCCTTCCCCTCTTTCACCTCGTCCATCCTCCTCCTCCTCCTCCTCCTCCTCCTCCTCCTCCTCCTCCTCCTCCTCCTCCTCAACCTCAGAAGATGCAAGCGTCCGCTCCCCCCGCCTTTGGGAGAACAGGTATAAGATATCAGCGGCAGCGCTAACAAGAACGATAAGCGAACCATATGATTTCTCAGGCATTCCAGGGATGCACAGGGATGCTAAGTGACGATCGCTGTGCAGGCTCAGGGATCCCAGGGATTCCAAGGATGCGAGGTCACGATCCCTGAGCAGGCTCAGGGACCCCAGGGATTCCAGGGATGCGAAGTCACGATCCCTGTGCAGGCTCAGGGATCCCAGGGACCCCAGGGATTCCTAACCCTCCAGCAAAACCGACCTGGGGATCCACCAGCGATCCCGCGCTCAGAATCCCTGGGATCCCTGAGCCTGCTCAGGGATCGCGACGTCGGTTGTCAGCAAACCATATGATTTCTCAGGGATCCCAAGGGTTCCAAGGATGGCAAGTCACGATCCCTGAGCAGGCTCAGGGATTCCAGGGATTCCAGGGATGCGAAGTCACGATCCCTGTGCAGGCTCAGGGACCCCAGGGATCCCAGGGATTCCTAATCCTCCAGCAAGACCGACCTGTGGATCCACCAGCGATCCCGCGCTCAGAATCCCTGGGGTCCCTGAGCCTGCTCAGGGATCGCGACGTCGGTGGTCAGCAAACCATATAATGTCACAGGGATCCCAAGGATTCCAGGGATGCCAAGTCACGATCCCTGAGCAGGCTCAGGGATCCCAGGGATTCCAGGGATGCGACGTCACCATCCCTGTGCAGGCTCAGGGATCCCAGGGATCCCAGGGATTCCTGACCCTCCAGCAAAATCGGCTTGGCGACTTCGCAAAGATTTGGGGGGTTGGGAATCCCTGGGGTCCCTGGGATCCCTGAGCCTGCACAGGGATCGTGACTTCGCATCCCTGGAATCCCTGGGATCCCTGAGCCTGCTCAGGGATCGTGACTTGGCATCCCTGGGATCCCTGGGATCCCTGAGACATCATATGGTTTGCTGACAGCCGACGTCGCGATCCTTGAGCAGGCTCAGGGACCCCAGGGATTCTGAGCGCGGGATCGCTGGTGGATCCCCAGGTCGGTTTTGCTGGAGGGTTAGGAATCCCTGGGATCCCTGGGATCCCTGAGCCTGCACAGGGATCGTGACTTCGCATCCCTGGAATCCCTGGGATCCCTGAGCCTGCTCAGGGATCGTGACTTGGCATCCCTGGAATCCCTGGGATCCCTGAGACATCATATGGTTTGCTGACCACCGACGTCGCGATCCCTGAGCAGGCTCAGGGACCCCAAGGATTCTGAGCGCGGGATCGCTGGTGGATCCCCAGGTCGGTTTTGCTGGAGGATTAGGAATCCCTGGGATCCCTGGGATCCCTGAGCCTGCACAGGGATCGTGACTTCGCATCCCTGGAATCCCTGGGATCCCTGAGCCTGCTCAGGGATCGTGACTTGCCATCCTTGGAATCCCTGGGATCCCTGAGAAATCATATGGTTTGCTGACAACCGACGTCGCGATCCCCGAGCAGGCTCAGGGATCCCAGGGATTCTGAGCGCGGGATCGCTGGTGGATCCCCAGGTCGGTTTTGCTGGAGGGTTAGGAATCCCTGGGATCCCTGGGATCCCTGAGCCTGCACAGGGATCGTGACTTCGCATCCCTGGAAGCCCTGGGGTCCCTGAGCCTGCTCAGGGATCGTGACTTCGCATCCCTGGAATCCCTGGGATCCCTGAGCCTGCACAGCGATCGTCACTTAGCATCCCTGTGCATCCCTGGAATGCCTGAGAAATCATATGGTTCGCTTATCTTTCTTGTTAGCGCTGCCGCTGATATCTTATGCCTGTTCCCCCAAAGGCGGGGGAAAAAAACAAAAAAAAAAAAAAAAGAAAAAAAAAAAAGAAAAAAAAAAACAAAAACAAAAAAGAAAAAAAAAAAAATAATAAACAAAAAACATAAGCGGACGCTTGCATCTTCTGAGGTTGCGTTAGAAAAAGCATTCCGCTTGCAACACGTGACTCGGGAAGAGGAACGGAAAGGAGCAGGGATGATGAGAAGAGGATGCGTCTCAAGCTTCGTGGAAGAGGGAGAAGGCGTAGAGTGGGTGCTGGGGGGGGGGCTGTCCATATATGTATATGTGTATATATATATGTACACATACACATGCACAAGACTGCAGTGGCGCTTCGCGCAATGCACCTTGGTCCTTGAAGTTTGGTATGCAGGCGGAATGGCAGGAAAGTCAAACCGACAATTTAATGATAACTCCTTGTTGCCTTTTCCTGCATCGCCGTCATAATAATGTTATTCGTGATCCTTCCTCCATGCTTCTTTGTCCTCATTCTCGCCATACCCTGCGCATTCTCTCCATCTTCCTCAGCTCTTTTTGCGAAGGCTCCTCCTTGGAGAGCCTCTAGGGGCCTCACACAAGATTTTCAGGCTCTCTGAAGGCCTTCTGGAGGCCTCCTGGGCGTGTTCTGGGGGCCTCTGGGGGCTTCCTCGGGCCACCCTGCCTCCAACCGCGGTCTCCCTGAACGACCGGGTCACGATTTGGAATGCTTCGGAGAGTGTCTTGGGGCCACCTTGGGCTGCCATTGGGCTCTCTAATGGCCATCTTGGACCCCTGTTGTGCCGTTTTGGGGCTCTCTTGGACTGCCTGGAAGCCCTTTCGCATGGTTGTGGGGCGATTTTGGAGCCTCCCAGGCGGCCTCGGACGCCCAGAGGACCGCCGTCTTGGAGCGTCGGGAAGCCGAAAAGAGGAGAACCCCCAAATTCACCAAAAACCATGAGAAAATCAATAATTTCTGCTTCTTGGGGCCTTCTTGGGAGTGCTCTTGGAGGCTTATCGGGACATTCTGGAGCGATCTTTAGGGGTATGACGGCTTCTTGGGGGTCTTCGTGGACCGTATTGGGGCTCTCTGGGGTCGTTTCGGGAGCGCGCCAAAACGCCTGGAACCCGTCTGGGGCCTTCTTGGGGCTCTCGTGAGGTTCTTCCGGGTCGTCTGAGGGGTTGCCCAAAGGCCCGGGGAGGGCCAAATGCCCGTGGATGTCAAGTGTATTGATCTGCATCGTCTCCAGGATTAGCGTTCGCATGTCTGCGCAACTCCCTCTCTCCGTTTTGCTCTGCTTCTCCATCTACTTCCTCCTCCTCCTCGGACCCGACTTCATACTCCTCTTCTTGTCAATTTCCTGCGATGCTTACGTGCTGCACTTGTTTTTGTATGCGCCTGGGCATGCACCTGCCGCTTGTAAAGGAGCGACATAGTCGGAATGAGAGGGGGGAGGAGGAGAAGGATGGGGAGGATGAGGAAGGGGGACGAATAGGACGAAACAGGAGGAGGAGGAGGAAGAGGAGAGATTTTAGGAATGCCTGAAGTAGATGCGTATCAACAGTAGGAGTGCAATACTAATAGGAATGCCAGTACTCCTGGGACTAGTACTGGGCATGCCACTGATGCACCAACGATGCTGAAATACATGACCTCGCGTCCCATACTCACTCCTTCCGAGTCCCTGCAACTATTCGTTTCCCTGCGGGGGACGTCTCCTTGAACGACGAGCACTCCGTCCGTGGGCCTACCTTTCTGGTTGAAACCCCGTTCTAAGGAACAGCCTTCCATCTTTGCAGCTTCTAGAACGGCTACGGCGTGAGACCATTAAGCCCAGCCACATGTAACACGAGAGCACGCGTTCGGACAAGATCTGGCGCCATGTCATACAACCTGAGCGCATTCCAAGCGAGAGTCCCAGTTTGTGCCCACCAGACCTTGGCAGTCGCCACACCACGAACCCTGTACGCCAAGACCAGCAAAGCTTGATGTGCACGCGCTGCCCTGATGTCGTCGTCCTCCTCTTCCTCCTCCCCTTTCTTCCTCTTCCTCCTCCTCCTCCGCCACCTTCTTCCTCCCCATCCTCCCTTCTCAGATCGTTCCCCGTCCTCCTTCTCCTTCTCCTCGTGGGCGCCCATCCCCTGGCCCCTGGACGGAGGAGAAGCGAGATAGAGAGAGAGAGAGAGAGAGAGAGCGAGAAGGGACGAAGGAAGGAGGATCAGGAACACAAGGATGACGATGATCATGAGGATGATGCAGCTGCTGCTGCTGCTGCTGCTGATGACGATGCTCATGCTGCTGATGCTGATGCTGCTGCTGCTGATGATTATGATGATGATGATTATGATGATGCTGCTGATGATGATGAGGATGACGATTCGGGTGATTGAGATGGTGGTGAAAAGGTTGAGGTACCAACTGTCCTGAATTAATATTTGGGCACGACTCATATCTGGAAGACACGACTCGTGCACGAAAGCTCACATTACCGTCGATACCCTTCTCCAGGCTGATAACGGCGATGATGATTCTGCTGATGATGATGACGATGATCTCGATGACGACGGTGGTGATGGTAGCCAGGATGCTGAGACCGATGATGAGACTGCTGGTGATGATGATGAAGATGAGGATGAGGATGCTGATGATGCTAATGCTGATGCGATGCTGATGATGCTGATGATGCTGCTGATGATGATGATGATGGTATTGATGAGGAGGAGGACGATGATGCTGCTGCTGATGATGACGACGACGATGACGACGCGCTCCAAGTGGCGGGTTTGCTGTATGACTTTCCTTTTCTCTGTTCGTTCGCCTATGACATCTTTGAAACCGGCTGGTTGACCCCAAGATCGACAGTTCTACTCTGGGTTTGACTCGCTGTCCACACAGAGCTATCCTACCTGAAAGCCCTTCTCAGAGAGCCCCTCGTGCCAGTTCTAGTGTTCCAGCCTTTGACAGTGTCCAAGCTGTGATCTACCATGATGTCGAAAATGAAGGGGTAGGAGCGGGAGGAGGAGGAAGAGGAGGAGGAGGAGGAGGAGGAAGAGAAGAAGGAGGAGGAGGAGGAGCACTAATGGTTATGTGGAAGGAGGGAGCATAATGAAGGAAGTGAGGGAGGGAAGACGGGGGACGAGAATATAGAGGGAGGAGGGAGAGGAAGGAGGAGAAGGAGAAGTTCAAGCAGCAGCAGCAGCAGCCGCAGGGATGGATGGATGGAGGGAGGGAGAGAGGAGTGAGGAGGAGAGATGGAAGAAAGGAGGATGATGATGGAGGAGTGGAGTAGGAGGGGGGTAGGAAGGGAGTCCTCCTCCTCCTCCTCCTCCTCCACCTCCTACTCCTTTCTCGCCGCCCCACGCTCCCCGAGCACCTGGCGCAGGGTGCTCAGCCACTCGAGGCTGGACGTGTTGCAGCTTGGCGCCTGTGCCGCGCGCCGGGCACTGCCCCCGCCGCGGGCGTCGGCGCCGTCGCCATCGTCACCACCGTCGCTGCCGTCGTCGCCGCCGTCGTCGCCGTCGTCGTCGCCGTCGTCGTCGCCGTCGTCGTCGTCGTCGGCGTCGTCGGCATCGTCGTCGCCTTCGTCGTCGTCGCCGCCGCCGCCGCCGTCGGCGTCGTCACCGTCGTCGTGGCCTTCGCCACCGTCGTCGTTTGAACACGAAGTTCATCCTCGGCCTTCGCAGCGGCTCCACTGCTGGAGACCTCCCCCTCCTCATCCCCCTGTTCGAGGCCTTCGGAGAGCCCCCTTGTCGCCACGACCGGGCGCGGCTCGGATAGCAGGCCAGCAGGGACAAGTTGTGGCAGATTTCGGGAGCAATTTGTGGCCAGATTTCTGCTGCGTCAGCTACAGAGGTCACCTTTCTTCGCGCTTCGCGCCGCGCGACGCGCGATCATCTTTGCACCTTCGAGCCGTCTCGGCTGCTTGGCGGGAAGGGAGACGCTTTGGGGGTTTCATATGTGCAGGGGGAGAAGCCCTTATGCCCTCCACCTTGGCGAGGGTGGCTAGCCACCCTGTCACCGCGAGCGTGACAACCCCCGCCACCGCCAGAAGCCCAAACGTCCCTCAAGCTCGGTGGAACCCTCCCAGGCGGCCCCGAGGTCAATGCACTGGGAACCCTACGCTTGCTTGCAGGCGAGGGATCCCGTCTTTGACCTCGGGGACGCCTGTGAAGGGTTCCTGTGAGCAGAGGGAGAGGCCCTTGTTGGGCCTTCCCACGAGAGTGGCCGCGGGGCCGCCACCGCCACCCTGCGCACTGCTGTGCCACCCACTGCTACCCCCTCAACTGCCTGCCCTACTTCGTGTTGTCGCTTCCTTTACCTCTCCCTCATCCCGCACAGGTTGCCGTTGGCCACTAGAGCTACCCATGCTCACCATCAGGGCTGAGCAGGGCTTGCGGGCACCTCCAGCCATCAGGGCTACAATGGCAGCCTCTTAAGCTTCACCGCCAACAAGAGAGCACTATGACCATCAAGGCTAGTTTAACGGGTAAAACGCTTACCTCTTACCCCATACCCACGCTCCCCTACATGTATTGTGCTTTCGTTGAGCTCTCCACTGCCTCGTACAGTCGCTGTTGGCCACCAGGGCTACCCATGCTCACCAGCAGGGCTGAGCAGGGCTTGCCAGCACGCCTAGCTATCAGGGCTACATTGATGCCAACAGCCTCTGTACGCCTCACCGCCAGCAAGAGAGCCCTATGGCCACACGCCTGGAAAAATAGGGCACCTCCATGGAGGGGGACACTGGGCACCCTTCACGGCGCTGGCCCAACAAGGCCAGTAGACCTGCTTGGCACGGGGACGGAAAGCGCACATACTTTCAGAGCGCACGAGATCGCTGGCTCGTCCGCTCTTACACCTCTTATTGACTCCCTCCCCCTCGCTCCTATCTCAGCCTTGGAGAGTCGCGGAGCTTTCTTTGAGCGCGTTTCTTGCTTTGGAGGGGGCGGTCGGGTCGCGTTGCGTTTTCCGCGTTTGGGCTGCCAGCTTTCCAGAACCCCGCGTTGTCCTTGCGTGGACCGCTCGTTGTCCACGCGTTGCCGCCCGTCCCTGTGCCCTGGCGTCAAGAACTTATTACGCCGCAGCTCTCTGTTGGGAGCTTTGGTCTTATCAGCTCGATTACGTCACCGCTCGCTCTTGGGAGCCGCGAAGCTAAGAGCCTTTGGGAGTATTTTGGGCCTCTTGGGGGGCTCTTGGGGAGCCTCTTGGGTGCCTCTTGGGGACCTTTGGGGGCTTTTCGGAGGCCTCTTGGGGCCTCCTGGGAGCTTCTGGGCTGCGGGGGTGAAGGGACTAGGCTGCCTTTGGCCGTCTTTGGGCTCTCTTGGGGGCCTTTTGGGGCCTTCTTGGGGCCGTCCTGGCGCCGTCTTGGGCCGTCTTGGCGCCTCTTGGGCCGTCTTGGCGCCCTCTTGGGCCGTTTTGGGGCCTTCTTGGGACGCTCTTGGGGGCCTCTTGGACAGTCTTGGGCGCCTCTTGGCCCGTCTTGGCGCCCTCTTGGCCTATTTTGGGGGCCTCTTGGGGGCATCTTGGGCCGTCTTGGGGCGGTCTTGGGGGCCTCTTGGACCGTCTTCAACGCCATGAAAGGCGAAAAGCAATATATGCTAAACATGTACGTTTTCCTACAGGAAATCATTGATTTTGGCCTCTTGGGGCCCTCTTGGGACGCCTCGTGGGCGCCTCCTGGGGCGTCGTGGAGGCCTGTTGGGACGTCTTGGGGCCACCTTGGGCGGTCTTGGGCTCTCTTGGAGCGCTCTTGGGCCGTCTCGGGCGCTTCTTGGGCCGTCTTGGGCGCCGTCTTGGCCGCTTCGTGGGCTGTCTTAGGCGCCTAAGACTGCCCAAGAAGCGCCCAAGAAGCGTTTTCCGATGATGTTTCGAGCGAAACGCTGTTTGTAAGCCCCGAAGGCCGTCCTACTCGATAAACAACGAGACGGGAGGGCAATTAGACCTGCTTGGCACGGGGACGGAAAGCGCACTTACTTTCAGAGCGTACGAGATCGCTGGCTCGTCCGCTCTTACACCTCTTATGAACTCCCTTCCCCTCGCTCTTGTCCTATCTCAGCCTCGGAGAGTCGCGGAGCTTTCTTTGAGCGCGTTTCTTGCTTTGGAGGGGGCGGTCGGGTCGCGTTGCGTTTTCCGCGTTTGGGCTGCCAGCTTTCCAGAACCCCGCGTTTTCCTTGCGTGGACCGCTCGTTGTCCACGCGCTGCCGCCCGTCCCTGTGCCCTGGCGTCAAGAACTTATTACGTCGCAGCTCTCGGTTGGGAGCTTTGGTCTTATCAGCTCGATTACGTCACCGCTCGCTCTTGGGAGCCGCGGTGCTAAGAGCCTTTCGGAGTATTTTTGGCCTCTTGGGGGGCTCTTGGGGAGCCTTTTGGGTGCCTCTTGGGGACCTTTTGAAGCTTTTCGGGGGCCTCTTGGGGCCTCCTGGGAGCTTCTGGGCTGCAGGGGTGAAGGAACTAGGCCGCCTTTTGCCGTCTTTGGGCTCTCTTGGGGGCCTCTTGGGGCCTTCTTGGGGCCGTCCTGCAGCCGTCTTGGGCCGTCTTGGCGCCTCTTGGGCCGTCTTGGCGCCCTCTTGGGCCGTTTTGGGGCCTTCTTGGGGGCCTCTTGGGCCTTCTTGGGCGCTCTTGGGCCCCTCTTGGCCCGTGCTTGTGCGCACTCATTGGCCCGTCTTGGGTGCCCCCAATTGGGCTATTTTTTGGGGGGCTGTTTGGGAACATCTTTGGGGCCGTCCTTGGGGCGGTCTTGGGGCCTCTTGGAACCGTTCTCAACGCCATGAAAGCGAATCAAGCCGTATTGCTACAGTGGTACGTTTTCCTGAACAAGGAAATCATTGATTTCGGCCTCTTGGGGCCCTCTTGGGACGCCTCCTGGGACGCCTCCTGGGGCGACGTGGAGGCCCCTTGGGACGTCTTGGGGCCGCCTTGGGCGGTCTTGGGCTCTCTTGGGGCGCTCTTGGGCCGTCTTGGGCGCTTCTTGGGCCGTCTTGGGCGCCGTCTTGGCCGCTTCTTGGGCTGTCGTAGGCGCC
>CAUYUJ010014925.1:29570-34570 GCA_963575745.1 Prorocentrum cordatum
AAGCTCCTCAGCTAGGCCAGGCCACCGCGGCCCGAGATTTGGGCCACGACACGACCATGGGCGCCTCCAGGTCGGTCAAGGTTAGGAAAGCCCGATTTTTGAAGGGCAGGCGTGCGGCTCTCAAGATTGCTGGTCTAGTTAGGACCCCCCCTAAGTCCTCGAAGCTGTACCTTTCCAACGCTTTTCCGAAAGCTGTCTGGGCCCCTGAAGTCCATGGGCTGGCCCCCAGCATGGTCAAGCAGCTCCGTGGACAGGCGCGGCTGAGCAGTAAGTGCCCGCAGAGAGGCTCTTGCGCCACCACGGCTATTCGAATCAGTCTGGGCTCTAGCCGTGACCCTGCTATAATGTACATCAGGCGTCTCGTCGGAGCTTGGTTCGCTAGAGTTTTTCGGTCCCCTGAGCTAGTTGCACGTATCGATGCGGTGTGGTCGGAATCTCTCGAGCGTGTGAAAAAAGGCTGGAATTTAGTTCGGGGGCCCCCAGGTGCTTTTCAAGCCTCAATTTTGGACCTCGGCTGGAGCTGCCCGTCGATCACTAGCTTGGTGGAGCCCAACGGTGACGAATGGGCCCTTCAAGATGCCGGCCTTGCTCCCCCCTACTGCCTTCTTGATGATTTCGAGGCCTCTGTGAAAGCTTCGATTTGGGAGCGAGCGGCGAAGCACCTTGATGGAGCTGGCTCTGAAGCTGGGGTCTGGTGGCAGCATGTAGTCTCCCTTGCCTCCAGGCTGGAAACCGATGATAACCGCGCGATGGCGAGTATGGTCCGTCTCATTGCCTGTGGAGGCTATTGGACTGAGCAGCGTAGGTTCGAGGCAGGCTACCGCTCGGATCCGGACTGCCAGAGGTGCAAGGCGGCTCCGGAGACCAGCTCCCATAGATTTTGGAGCTGCCAGTGCAACACGTATGATGAGGCTTGGGCTCTCCAAGTAGGCAGTCAGCCCCCCCCGCCCGAAGTCGTGGCCACCAACCAGCTGATCCCCGAAGCCCTCCAGGAGGTTGGTAGCTGCCCAGTGTTCTGGTGCCGTGGACTGGTCCCCCTTGCTTGGTTGGAGCTCCCTCCTCCTCCCTCGTCCAAGGACCATGTCTGGATTCGACGGCCTGAGGGCACGCACCTCCCTGGGGGCATTTATGGGGTCGATGGCTCAGGGGGCATTTGGTCAAAGAGCTCACTTCTTCGGCGGGTGTCTTGGGCCTTTGCACGCCTGATCCTGAAGGTCTTGATGGCCTAGGTTGGGACTCGGGGTGCACCGGTGTGGTCGACAGCCCTAAGCAGTCTGTGCCGAGGGCCGAGTTGTGTGCTATTGTCGAGTGCGTTAGGGCTGTCGACCATTCAGCGGATCTTTTTATCTGGTGTGATCACATCAATCATGTTCGATCCCTCAGCAAAGGGAGACACCACTGTTTTAAATCGAGAGCCCAATTCTGTGCCGAGGGCCGAGTTGTGTGCTATTGTCGAGTGCGTTAGGGCTGTCGACCATTCAGCGGATCTTTTTATCTGGTGTGATCACATCAATCATGTTCGATCCCTCAGCAAAGGGAGACACCACTGTTTTAAATTAGAGCACGCGGATTTGTGGCATGAGCTGTATGCTCTCCTGCACGTGCGTTCAGGCAGTTTTGAGCTGCAGCATGTACCGTCCCACTTGGCCGAAGATGAGACTAAGTTTCAGAGGCTGGCTGCAGGTGCCCCCCCTGGGGCTATCTTCATCAACTCAGTAGCGGACGGCCTTGCGGACTCTAGGTGCGAGCTTTGCCAGATCGCCCCTGATGTTTGCAAGAGAGCTCTCGACCTCGTCGCCAAGGCTGAGTCGGTTCTTCTCCGCAATGCGAGTTTGTCAACTGCTGCTGCCTCATGTCCTCGTGTGCCGCTCCGAGAGGTCAAGCCCGTGCCAGTCCCTCCCGATGAGAGGCGGACTAAGAGGCGCGAGGCGGCAGCGGCAGCCTCCTCCCACCGTTTTCAGGCCATAGGTGCGGGCTGGCGTTGTCTCAGGTGTGGCAAGCTGGTCCTCTCCAGCAGCTCATCCGTCATGGCCTACCTGAGGACTGCCTGCCCCGCCCGCCCCCCCGGTCCCGCCCAAGAGCCTCCTGCTGCAGAAGCTGGGGTTGAAGGACCCGCGGGGGAGTTGGAGGCCTTGACTGGTGGAGGTGGAGGAAGGAGGCCAGGAGCTGTTGTGCTCTCGGATAAGTGTTTAAGGCTTCCGCCCATAGATGAGGCTCTTTTCAGGACGGTCTGTGGATCGCACCCGCCGAGGCGTCTTGAAGGCAGGGGATTTCTTGGCAAGATGCTTCACACCTCCCACGACTTGTGGGAGAAAGGCTCGTATTGCTTTTGTAGTAAATGCGGACGGTACACGTCCTCTGCGAATCCTGGTTTTCTAGTAGGTTTGTGTGAAGTCGACCAATATGGTCGACATGATCTTGTCAAGGCGCAGTACACTTCGCTGCAGCGCCTCAGGAAGGGATTGCCTCCCAGGTGCGGAATCAGCTCCTGGGGTGAAGGGTACAGTGGGCACAGTGCCCCTACACCCTCAACCTCCTCTTGCAGTGGGGGTGGTCGGATCTCCTCGTGATCCGTGTCTGTTTCACCAGGCGTTCAATCTCAGGTTCCCTGATGCTTGTGCTGCCTGCAGCTCCTAGCAAAACATCCTCCTCCTCCTCCTCCTCCTCCTCCTCGTTCTCGTCCTCGTCCTCCTTCTCCTCCTCCTCCTCCTCCTCCTCCTCCTCCTCCTACGTCTCCTCCTCCTCCTCCTCCTCGTCCTCCTCCTCCTCCTCCTCCTCCTCCTACTCCTCCTCCTGCTTCCCCTCGTCCTCGTCCTCGTCCTCCTCTTCCTTCTCCTCCTCTTCCCCCGTCTGCCCCCCCCTGGCCACAAATGCCCTCGACGTCCTTGAAGCGCCTGCACGTCCGCGTCGACCTGGCGGCCCGCGGCGGACGCGCACGCACTGCGGAGGGCGCGCGCCGCTCCGGCGGGGGACGCCGGGCGGCCCTGGTGCGCAACGCCCACCCCGAGGGCCGTGGGGCAGGCGATGCTTCGCCAGGGGAGCCCATAATCGAATCGACAAGTCGAATCGGCGATCGAAATCAATCGGGTCGGCGGACATCGGCAGCCAAGTCGGGGGGAGTCGAATCGGCGGAAATCGGCATAGTTAGTAGTAATGCCTCATTGAGACATCGGGATCCAAATCGGGATCCCAAGTCGGATCGAATTGGGATCGGAATCCATCCAAATCGAATCGAATCGACGGAATCGAAAGGACTCCTGCTCAGCAGGCGAAGAGCCGCGCAAACCAGCGTGTTCCGCCATCGGGGGGCCCTGTCACACACGGGCTTGGAAATCTATCCCATACCCACACTTGCCGTCGCTCGGACGTCCGTTTCCCATGCATGTTTTGGTTTCGTGCGTGTGTGTGTGTGTGTGTGTGGGTGTGTGTTTTTCTGGATGGTCCAGGATGGTCCTCGATGGCTCTCGCCGAGAAAAAATGCACACGTCCGAGCGATGCCAAGACACTTGCCGCCGTGGGGGTGTCAAAACCTTCCAGCCGCCGTGGGGCAGGCGTCCTAGACGGCGGGGCGCATGACTCTGCGCGCGGCCCTGCGCCCGCGAAGATGGCGGATGCGTGAAACCCAGCGACGCAGCATGTGAACACGATCCCTGCGCCACCTCTGCCTCGCACCCCTCCACCCGGTCGGCGCGGATCACGGGGCCAGGCCGAGAAGGGGCACCGTCTGCGCAGGCAAGCCTGCCCTGTCAAACACCTCCCCACGAGGGCAGGCCGGGCTCGAGCTATGCTTCAGAGGAGACGGGGGGGAGACTGCACACGCATAAACACGCGCAGGTTCGCGCGGCTTTCCTGGACCGCCTGTGCCTGGGCGGAACCGACTGACTCGCGGACACGCGTCGGCCTGGCCACCCATCGTGACCATGGCAGCCAGAAGGAAAAGGAGGATGAGGAGGAGGAGGAGGAGGAAGAGGAGGAGGAGCAGGACGAGGAGCAGGAGGGGCAGGAGGAGGAAGATGGCGGAGGAGGAGGAGGAGGAGTAGGGAATGGAGGAGTAGGAGGAGTAGGAGGAAGAGGAGGAGGAGGAGGAGGAGGAGGAGGAGGAGGAGGAGGATCAGGGGGAGGGGGAGGAGTAGGGGGAGGATGAGGCGGCTGGCGGAGGAGGAAGAGGGAGATGGCGCAGGAGGAGGACGAGGAGGAGGAGGAGGAAGAGGAAGAGGGTGTGCCAATTTGCACCAAACAAGCCTGGCTAGGCCCACCCGATAGGCCCAAACCCGGTGCACACGCCCCCCTCCTGGCTTGGCCAAGAGGGCATGTTCACCGCGTCCTCGGCCCGAGCTCGGCCTGGGCAAGAGTGAGCTACTTACAGCCATCGTGCTACCATAAGGCACGCGAAACTGAGGAACGAAGGGTTTCTTCTGGCCGCGGCGAGCCTCAGCCACGAGGAGCTTCGCCGACCTGGCTCCGAGGTAACGGCCCGACAGAAAAACCAGGGCCCCTCCCGAGCCCAGAAAGGGCCCCGAGCCTCAGCATCGCGGCTGCAGGTGCGCGCCCAGACCCCCGAGGGGTCCGGATCTTTTCTCATGGCGCGACCCCCAGAAGTCCGGACCCACTTCTCGGCACGGGCTTCTCCTCCTGAGTCGTTTTTTGACAACACCGAGGCCCTGAAGGGCCCCCAGAGGCCCTGAGGACCCCCGAGGTCCGGATTTTGTCATGACGCGACCCCCAGAAGTCCGGACCCACTTCTCGGCACGGGCTCTTCGTCCTGAGCCGTTTCTTGGCACCACCGAGGCCCTGGACAGGGCCCCCAGGGAGGCCGAAAAGAGCGAGAAGCCTCCCGTCGCGATTCTGCTCGCGACTCGAGGGGGGTCTGGGCACGCGGCGCCCTCCGGCCTCGCGCGCCGCGCAGGGGGGCGAGGCGGGCGGGCGGCGCGCCTGAGGAAGCGGCCCACGCCCGGGAGGCACCTCCCGGGCCGGACGGGCCCCACCAGCAGCAGCACCGC
>CAUYUJ010014925.1:39570-84570 GCA_963575745.1 Prorocentrum cordatum
TGTCTGTGTACTTTTTCCCCTCCTGACTCTGGGGGCCGCGCCGTGAAGAAAGCATGACGTCGAGGGGGTCTGGGTCTCGGGCGGCGCCCACGAGCCAGCAGAAGTGTACAGCAGGCCAGAGAGGGGGGCACGGTTCCGCCGGAAGGGGGCCAGCAGGCCGCGGGGGAAGAGGTTTTTCCTGCACCCTGCTCCAGTCCCAGCTTCCAGCCTCCAGTGTCATAGCTCTTCTGCCTGCGTCCTGCTGCAACTTGTGATTATCCGCTCGATACAATCAAAAACCCTAATAAGGACGCGCGGTAAGGACGCAAGATCCTTGGAAGCCGAAGTTGGGATTTTTGGGGCGGCGGACGACGAAAACCTCAAGGACGCAAGAGCAAGGAAGAGCAAGGACACAAGGGTACCCTGAGCAAAGTCGCGCGTCCTTATTAGGGTTTTTGACTGTAGCTCTTCTTCCTGCGTCCTGCTGCAACTTGTGATAGTCCGCTCGGTAAGAGGGGGGAGCCGAGACTTGCGCACCACCCCGTAATCAATCGCATATGCTCTACGTGTCCCCGGGGCCCTAGCGCAAGCGAAAGTACTCGAGGTCCACGCTCCCGAGACAAGAATCCCTCGTACCTTGCCGCTTGCGCCGAACTCGCGCTCCCCGAGGCCAGAATCCCTGTGTGAGTTGTGCCATGTCCGCGCTCCCGCAGCCAAGGATCCTGGGTGCAGCTTTCCGCAGACTCGCGCTCCCGAGGCCTGGAGCCCGTGGTGAATCGCGGCGGATTTGCGCCCCCTGGGCCCATGACGGCAGATTCGCGCGCCCGAGGCGAAAACCCTTTCTGCAAATTCCCTCAGGTTCGCGATCCCGCCTCCTCCTCCTCCTCCTCCTCCTCCTCCTCCTCCTCCTGTAAGCACGGCGGGTCCAGTAGACAACACCACGTTCGTGTGTCCGGCCCGTCGTTGTACCGAGCGTAGCTCGCAGTCTGCTGCGTCGAGCTGCTGTACCACACTTTCAGATAGTCTGGTGCCGATGTATCCGCAAGGGCTTCGCCCTGTGCCGCCGGCCCCCTCTCTATCGCAATGGGAGGTGCTGGAGCCAAGCCGGGACGTGTCGGCGCTCTTCTGACAATTTCGGGGAGCATCACGCGAGGGCGATGGGCATCCAGTCAGCACCTTGAGATGCTGGATCTGCTGTTGGACGTGTCGCGTGCCCTTTGGGGCGCGACTCCTCCTCCTCCTCCTCCTCCTCCTCCTCCTCCTCCTCCTCCTCCTCCTCCTCCTCCTCCTCCTCCCCCTCCTCCTCCTCCCCCTCCGTCTCAGGGAGGGACCGGCTCGGGGGGCGAAGCGTCGGCCCGGAGCCGGCGAGGAGCATCGGCCCGACGGGTCGGCGACCGGCGCCCGCGAGGGCGCATGCGCACGTGCCTGGGCGATTTGTTTTGTTTGTTGTCCCCATAGGTTTTCGCAGCGCGTCGGTATCTCACCTCCACCAGTTCAAGCCTGGCGAGCCTACATTGGCGCCAGCTTGCTCCTTACCAGAGTGTGGGTGGGTATAAGCAGCATGCGCCTGGAACTTCTGCCCTTTGGCGACGATGCGACCCGATTCGGCACAATCGAGCACGTGATCAAGGACAGTCCCCTCTGTGCGTTCAATGGGCGATTTTGGGGGTGGATGTCCCTGGCCCTCCAGGAGGGCAAAAAAAAATAACACCAGGTCCTCGACATCTCAATCCCACCAGCCCAGAGCGCTTCCTCTTCCACCCCTCCTTCTTCCCCTTCGGGGAGGGGTTTACCCCTCCCCCTACCCCCTCCCCGTGGACCTGGACATGGGGGCTTCGCGAGTCGTCGGAGCGTCCAGAACGGCCTCGGCGAGGAAGCCAAAATCATTGGTTTTACCATGGTGTTGGCCCCATTTAGGCCTCCTGAGGGGGGGGGCCTAATTGGTAACCCCCCTTCCTGTGATCGATCTCACCCAAGATGGCCCAAAGATGGCCCCCAAGGGTGCCCTTTGAGGGCCCCAAGAGGTGGCCGGGAAGCCCCACGAGGCCCCCAGGATGCCCCCAAGGGGCTCCCAAGAGACCCCCAAGAGGCCCCAAGAGACCCCCCAGAGGCACCCAAGATGCTCCAAGAGGCCTCGGCGAGAATGCCAAATCATGGATTCTGCTAAGATTTTAGCTACATGTTGGCCTCTTGCGGGGGGGGCACTGATTAAGATGACTCCAAGAGCGCCTGGGAGAGCCCAAGATGACCTCCAAGATGGCTCAAGATTTCCCAAGATGTCTCATATTGGCTTCCTCTGTGTGCTGCCCACTTTCCTGATCGAGGCAATTCCTCTGGGCATCGTTTCTGGATGGGCTGGTGGGGATTCTTTGGTCGGCGGCTCCAAGGCAACGGTCAAGCAGCGGAAGCGGCGTCCGGGATGCGGCACGGTGCGAATTTGCGAACACAGCCGCCAATGTCGGCAGGCTGCTGGTGGGGATTCGCGAAGCGTCAACAATTCCGGTCGAGGTTTCAGGCAGCCCAGATAGGTCTATAGGTCTCGAGGGCTACTTTTAATCACTCTGGAAGGTCAGGGGTGGCCCCCCTCAGGCTATCCACCACCTGACGTTGCTCCTTGGTTTCCGGATCACGACTCGAGTATCCAGCGGCCGATGTGGGCAACCCCGGAACGCCCCCGGCGAGGCGCAGCCGTTGGAGGGCACCCCGAGGCTGGAAAGCCGCCGAAGACGACCATCGACAGCGCTGCAAAACCTCGGACCCCGGACCTCTCTCGTTGCCCCTGCCTTGTGCGCGCCCCCCGTCTCCAGGTCCGCCACCTGCACCCCGCTCCAGGCCGCCGCGTCCTCGCCCCGCAGGGGCCGGACCTCCACGGGGGACGCCTCCGCGGAGGGCGCGGCGTCGCAGGAGGCCCCGGGCAGCTCCTGCCGCAGGCCTGGGTCAGGGGGCAACTCCTGGGAGGTCTTAAGGGTTATTGTTGGTGAGAAGCGGTTGACTGTCACCACCTAAGGGGGGGGAACTAATCATGTGTTCGGCGGCCTTATTGAAGGACTGGGGCCCCACCAATAGAGGGGAACCAATTAACTGTTCCGCGGCACCCGACGCGCAACGACGACGACAACAACGACGACGACAGCTCCGGCTGAGGAGGAGGAGGAGGAGGGAGAGGGAGGAGGGGGAGAGGGGGGAGAAGGAGGAGGTTTTAGGACCAGTCCTATTCACCGCCGAGTGAAAAGGGGGGAGATCAACACTAAAGGCCTCTCGAGGCTCAGCCCGAGTCAGGGGCCATTACGCATTACATTCGGACCTAGGGCAGAGGAACATATTTCAAGAACATGAGGCCCTCCCCAAACCATGAGATCACTCGAGGGTGCCCTCCCCAGGATGTACAAAAACATCAAACTAACACGAAGAACCGTCAGGGCACCCTCCCCAAACCGACCTCGATCGTATGGCTCGGTCCGACCTTATGCCAGATCAAGCAAGGTTAAGCCCAAGGTTTACCTGGATTGAGCCAGATCAACCAGAATGTAGCCAGATCAAGCGAGAGGGGGGGGCAGAAGTGGGCCAGTCTTCGACCTGGGATAGACCAGCGCCGATTCAGAACTGAACCTCCCGGGAATTGCATCCTAGCCTGGGTGCCGGGCGAGGACCACGGCGTCGAAGAACTCGGGCCGCCAGTTGGCACACCTCCTGTGGGTGGCGTTGTAGCGCCGGATGGCCCGGGCGTGTGCCTCGGCGTACACGGGCCCTCCAGCCTGGGCGATGGCCTCGAAGATTACCAGCCTGGAACATATCCCTATCCCTATGCTGGGCACCTCCTCATCACGATGCCAGTCTTAGGGATTCCCTTATTTTATGAGGGCGGATCCCTAAGATTGTCGTCGCCTTTTGGCGTGTCAGTCTTAGGGATAGGGATACGTTCGAGGCTGGTAAGAAGATGGCGTCCATGCTCATGAGGTGCGCGTCGGCAAGAGCTCCGGCGGGAGCCTGCGCGAGAGCCCTCAGGGACTCCGTGATGTACTCCAGGGGCAGCCACCTGGGCGACGAGGAGAGGAGCGGGCCTCACGCGCGAGATGACCGACGAGCCGACGGCGCGGCGTACGCGGGCCGCCGGCGCAGTCCGCTGCAGAGACAGAGGGCGCTCACACACCGCCGCGCCCGGGAAGTGCCTTCGCTGCTCCGTGAGCGCGCCCGAGGGCGCACAGGGCTCGCAGGGCGCGAGAGCTCCCCGCGACGGCAGCCCCTGCAGGGGGCGGGGGCTCGCGAGGCGTTCACCCCCCCCCCAGAGCGCCCTCATTCGCCGGCCCCACGGGCCAGAGGCGTGCTAAGATCTCCGGTAACTGCTTAACAATATCTCTAGTTCGCGCGCGCGGGGCGGCCCCTGGGGGGCCCCGGACGAAAAAAACGCCGGCCGATCCTGGCAAGACACCCGCCCGGCGTGGTCTGGGATCCCGCTCCCCTGACGCGCTGTGACAACCCCAGCAGCCCCTGTGGGCGCGAGTGGTTTCGCGGGCTTCCTCCTCCAACCCCCCCCCCCCCTCTTCCCCTTCGGGGGGGGGGGGGAGCTCCCCCCTGCCCCTGCCCTGCCCCCCACCCCCCTGGACCTGGAGGGGGCGTTTCGCGACCGACTGGAGCGTCCAAAACCGGCCTCGGCGGGAAGGCACGACTCATGGAACTTACATAGGTTGTGGGCCCATTTTGGCGGGGGGGGCCAAATATGGAACCTCCCCTTCTTTGATCGAGCTCTTCCGAGATGGCCCCAAGATGACCCAAAGGCTCCCAAGAGTAACCCAAAGAGAGCCCCAAGAGGTGCACAGAAGCTCCAAGAGGCCCCCAAAATGTCTTCAAGAGGCTTCCCCGAGGCACCCCAGACACTTCACAAGGCCCCTGGGACCGCCTAGAGGTCCGCAAGACGCCCCAAGAGATCTACAAGAAATTATGGAGAGCCATCCGAAGAGACTCCGAGAAACATCCAAGCTGCTAGCCCTCATCTTCCTCTTCCTCATCCGCCCAATCCTCCTCCTCCTCCTCCTCCTCCTCCTCCTTCTCCTCCTCCTCCTCCTCCTCCCTCCTTAGCCCTGTATTGCACTGCATGCTGCTCCACGTCCCTGATCACAGCAACTCGCCTGGGCATCGTTTCTGGATGGGCTGATAAGGGGTTACGTTTTTGATTGCGAGTGACGCGGAGCCAACCGCGCAACGTCGAGAAGGTCGTAAGCAAGACGCGTGCCGAGAAGCCACAAGTGGGGCGCAGGAAAAGGGCAACGAGAGGGCAACAACGCGGCAGGGAGGGAAGACGAACGAAAGACACAACTGATAGGGGTTACGCGAAACGTCTAGAATATCGCTTGAACGCAGGAGATAAACGCTCCCCCCCTGAAACATGTGACAACCGTAAATTCTGGGCGGGACGCAAATCCCGCAGTTTGATTTCGCATTGGCGTTTGTCTTGGGGTCATATTAAGGGCGTCTCCAGCGCGTTTCCAAGAAAACTGTTGTTGAGGCCAAGTACGCGTGGCATCTCGCAGGCAACTTGCGCGCCAATGTCGGAGAAGACGACCCCGTTGTTCCACGCCGCTCACCTGTTCACGAGGAAGCGCTTCCCGAGCAGGAAAGCATGGTAGTCGGCTGGTGTGATCGTCGGCGCGATGTATTGCAGATGGATCTGAAATTGCGATGGAACCGAATTCACGCCGGCGTAAATCTGGCTCCGGAAGTCCTCTGCTGAGGCAAAGGCACCCTCCCGGAAGGTGGCCTCCCTCCAGGCCCGGTTCTCCCAGAACTGCTCGCGCGTGACCTTCCAGCACGCCTCCTCGAATCGGGCCATGAGTGCGAGGCCCCTGGAAGGGCTCCGGAGGAGGTACCGCCAATCGGGGAGGTGGAACTCGGCCGGTATGGCATTCAGGTGGCAGGAGCCCCGCGCCAGCAGGTCGTCGTAGACGAGCACCTGTCCGTCCTCGGAGCGCATCGAGAGGCCGAGTGGCCCTCGGTCGGTGCTCTCGACCCCGTAGATGAAGCCCATGCAGACGTTCTCGGTGTACTCCTCCGGGGCGTCACTCAGATCGTTGCCGCATCCGTTGCAGAACGGCAGGATCGTCGCGTTGGACTTCCCGCACCGCTGGCACCTCTTGGCCACGTTGCGCATCTGCTCCCGGAGCAACGGGTTCTGCTCGGCGAAGTCCTTCCATCGGCACGCCGCGAGGGCGACCCGAAGAAGGGTGGACGGGGGAGCGAGCAAGTATCATTCGTCCTGTGAGATTCGAGGGGCTCCTCCTCCTCTTTCTCCTCCTCCTCATCGTCGTCCTCCTCCTTCTACTCGACGGACATGCTGGGTATCAGAAACTCACTTTCGGGAGCAGAGGCACGCCAGGAAATATCTTAGAGGCGAGGGAGGAGGATCCTAGAAGGAGAGGAGCAGAGGCAGCGGGAGTTGGGGAGGAGAGGGAGGAGGTGGAAGAAGCGCAATTGATGGAGCGGCTGATGGGGGTCTCATCCAAACTTCTCCGTGCGTAAGCTTCCGGAGACCTCCCTCTCTCTCTCTCTCGCTCTGTCTCGCACTCGCTCTCTCCCTCTCTCTCGATCTCTCCTCCAGGTGCCTCTGCCCCCCCCCAGGGAGCTTTTCTCCACCGCCCCCACTCCCCCTCCAATCAGAAGATAGGGTCTAGCACGAAATCCAATGGCACGAAGGCCCCGACGGGGACAACCTTCGACAGCCTAAGGGTGCGAAACGACCGCGGAGCGAGCAGACTGATCGATCGCTGGGATCAAGCTGCAATGAACATGCTGCCATGGTGCGACCCGCTATCGACCCAAATGGCCGCGTCACCCCGCAATTTGCAATTTAGGCTTGCACCCAAATCGATCCATAAGCGAGCCCCCCTCTTAGAACGCCCCTTAGACTGAGCAGGGACCGATCCTCCCGGCATTTCTACAGGCCTGCCGCGAAAAGTTCTTTTAGAACACCAGCATGTGCTGAGAACGCAAATCGTGCTCTTAGAACACAAGCCCGATGAGTCAAAACACGACAGGCTCAGCCCGAACTGCTCTGAGAACATCTCTCGCTCTGAGGCCTTGGCGGGCCCATAGGCAAGCCAGGACGCTTCGCCGCTGCTCGGTTCGACCCCTCATCCTCTGCCTCTACCCTCCCATTGCAGCGCGCTGCTGATGCTGATTCTGGACTTGAAGGGGCCCAGGGACACACAAAAATAAATACACACAAATAGAAAGGATTCCCCGCCTTTTCCTCTATTTTCTGGGCTTCTGTCTTCCCCCCCACTTCCCATATCTTCCCATGTTTTTCTGGGGAGATCGACGATCCATTGCGTCTGTGTGTTTTTGTTCCCTCCTGACTCCCAGCGCACTGCTGCCTCTGGCCTGCGCCCCTGGACTCTCACACAACCGGCCGTCCTTCACGGTGCCCCGGAACAGCGGACCCGCACCCGTGAGCGTCTGCGGCACGGTGCAGTAGTGCGCAGCGCCTGACTACCTACCAGACCACCCCAACCCAACCCGAAGACCCGAATTTCGGGTTGGGGGTGTAAGGGTTCCACATGTGTTTTTTCTATGTTTCCCGACCCCCCCCCACTGGACATCGAGGGTAAATCTGAGCCTTCGGGTTGGGTTGGGGTGGTTTGGTGGGTGCGCCGAGCCCGCGGCAGAGAGGCCGGCCAGGTACGCGAGCTCGTTGGCTCCGGCCCCGCGCAGCACGGCCTCCACCATCTCTCCGGGGGCGACACCCGACGAGAGGACGGGCAGGAGGCTCGGATCGAAGAAGAAATCCCTGGGGCCCTCTGCGTCCTCCCTGGGCGATGGGAGGAGTGGAGGACGGGGCCACGGTCCCTCAGAGGCAGTTGTTCAGCATTTGATTGGCTACTGCCTGTGCAAATGCCCTGGCCAGACTTGCAATCTACGTGCCGGGGTGGCTCCGGCGGCACGCTATGCCTTGCGAGTGGATAGCGTCTCGCGCCGCTCCGCGGGACGGGAGGCTGGCAAAAAGGCTCCGAACGTTGACGCTGGGGGGCTGGGAAGTGGACAGCATGTCGCGCCGAAGCCTGGTGAGCCAGATCCAGCGGCGCGGCACGCTGTGCCGAATTTTCCCACCGTGCAGGCTGGTCTGACGGCCGGGACAACCACATACTGCCACCCTCGACCAAAATGAGCCTCCCATCAAAGGCGCGCACGAACTGCTCGCATATCTGATGTTCCAGGTATCGGTGGCATTGCGTGTGAAGCACTTGTTGGCGCCCCCTCTCCGATGCCGGTCATCCTAGCACCGCGGAGCCGCGCCGCCCCAGCCCGCGTTTCTCGCTCCGCTTCGACGTCGAAGGGGGCGGCGTCGACGCGTCGCGAGGGGGCGACATTGAAGGGGAGCGCCCACAACCTTTGACGTCACTTTTGTCGAGGGCTGTGGCACCACCCCTGCATTGAGCAGGGACCGACCGTCCCAGCATTCCTATAGTCCTACCACGAATTTTTCTTAGAACCTCAAATTGTTCGAAACACAAAAACAATGTTTTCAGAACATAAACCAGATGTGTTGAAACAAGACCAACTCCGCCAGGAATGTTCTAAGACCATTTCGTGGAAGCCACAAAAAAAGTTCTTAGAACATTGTTTGGTAGGGCTATCGATAGGCGTGCCAGGACGCTTCGCCGCTGCTTGACTGCAGCTCGCCGTCCTCTCGGGGGCCCCTGCTTTTTGGACGCCCGAAATGGGTACGGAAAAAATGGGTACAATGCCCAACAACAAGTGTCGTCCCACATCAACAGCGGCCGCTGTTGGGCAGGCGGCCTTCCCTCTCGAATGGACACAGGCCGCGGCGGCGTGGACGGCGAGTCCTGTTCAAAATGAACAGGAACTGCTGTTGGGAATTGTACCCATTCTTTCCGTGCCCATTTCGTTCGTGCAGATGCTTCCCCGCGCCCGCGCCGCGCCCCCAGCCCGCCGCCGCGGACCGTCCGCTCAGCCGGCGGGCGCGCTCTGCCCCGCGGGCCGCTTGGAGGGCGCGGCGCATGCCGAGGCCGCCCGAGCCGAGAACGGCGGCGGGCCCACAAACCCTCTCTCCTCCTCCATCCTCCTCCGCCTCCTCCTCCTCCTCCTCCTCCTCCTCCTCCTCCTCCTCCGCCCTCCTCATCCTCCTCCATCCTCCTCCATCCTCCTCCATCCTCCTCCTCCTCCTCCATCCTCCTTCTCCTCCATCCCCTCCTCCTCCTCCTCCTCTTCCCCCTGCTCCTCCACCTCCTCCTCCTCCTCCTCCTCTCCTCCTCCTCCTCCTCCTCCTCCTCCTCCTCCTCCTCATCTCATCATCATCATCATCATCATCATCATCATCATCATCATCATCAATCCTCTCTCCCTCCTCCTCTCTCCCTCCTCATCCTCCTCCTCCTCCTCCCTCCTCCTCCTCCTCCTCCTCCTCCTCCTCCCTCCTCCTCCTCATCCTCATCCTCCTCCTCCTCCTCCTCCTCCTCCTCCTCCTCCTCCTCCTCCAGGCCCCCGGGAGGCCCCAAGACGCCCTCAAAGGCCCCAAGAGGCCCCCAAGATGCCCTCAAGAGGCCTCAAGAGGCCTCCAAAAGGCCCTCTGGAGGCCCCCCAAAAAACCCTCAGGAGGCCCCCAGGACGCCTCCAAGACTCCAGCCAGACGCGACTTGGGAAACGCGTGTCGGGGTGGTCCTCCTCCCCCGCGTTCGGCCTCCAGCCTCGAGCCTCGACCCTCCACGACGACGACGACGACGACGCCGGCGGGCGGCGGCGGCGGGCGGCGGCGGCGGCGATTTCGACGACGACGACAAAGGCGCTCCTCATCGCTCCTCATCCCCCTCCTCCTTCCTCCTCCTCCTCCTCCTCCTCCTCCTCTTCCTCCTCCTCCTCCTCCTCCTCATCGTCCTCCTCCTCCTCCTCCGGTCCAACTAGAAAAGAGATGGTAAGAGAAACGCCACAAGAAAGTGTTCCTTCACGCCGGTGTCCGCAACGCCAGAGGACATCAGGACGATAACAGAGCCAATGTTAGCATTCAAAGCCCGCCACCCTCCGACACGAGTGTTCCCCTATCGCATAAAATGTCTCTTCTCCCGGCTCGAACGGCCCCACAGCGGGATACCACGGGTAACGCGCCCCCACGATGGCACCAAAGCCGTCAAAAAACTGCAAACACCTAGAAACCCCATGAAAAAAACATTAACACATTTATCGACAACTAC
Source organism: Prorocentrum cordatum (assembly GCA_963575745.1). Classification (NCBI taxonomy): domain Eukaryota; class Dinophyceae; order Prorocentrales; family Prorocentraceae; genus Prorocentrum; species Prorocentrum cordatum. Next base: position 49,749 of record CAUYUJ010014925.1, read on the forward strand.
ACAGCTCCCGACGCCGCAGCTCCACACTGCAAACGACCACTCGGACAGGCGACCACGGTGCGACATCATGGGCCGGCGGAATGAGCGAAGCGATTGAATAACAAACAGAACCAACACTGTTCAAGAATAGCCAACACAGTGGGACAAGTCGTGCCCCAGACTCTTTTTTGTGGCTGTTTCTGAGTTCTCCTCCGGTGGAGGGTCGACACGCCCGACGCGAAGCCTCCCGCGCCGGACTTCTTCTGCGGGCGGACGCACCGCCGTGCTGCTTTTTCACCAGCCTGGAACAGATCCCCATCCCTGTTTTCGGCATCGCCTCATCACGATCGAACATCGAACATCGTGACCAAGGACGGCGGCAAACGGGCGGCGAGAGGGGGCGGCCACGAGCTGGCCACGCCGACAGCCCGGCCCTTACCAGCCTGGAACATATCCCTATGCCTATGCTGGGCACGTCCTCACCACGATGCCAATCTTAGGGATTCCCTCATGTTTCGAGGGCGACTCCCTAAGATTGGCATCGCCTTTGGGCGTGTCAGTCTTAGGGATAGGGGTACGCTCGAGGCTGGTAAGCTTCTGCCAGGCGAGGCGGGCCGCGCCCGGGTCCGCAGGGGGCGCGGGGGCCCGGGAGGCGCCGGGGCGGGCGGGCCCGGGCCCTCCGTCGCAGATGTGGGGCTTGGGGTCAGTGCAGCGTGTGTGTGCGTGTGTGTGTGTGTGTATGTGTGTGTGTGTGTGCGTGTGTGTCTGTGTGTGTGTGCGTGTGTGTGTGTGTGTGCGTGCGTGCGTGTGTGTGTGTGTATGTGTGTGCGTGCGTGCGTGCGTGTGTGTGTGTGTGTGCGTGCGTGCGTGTGTGTGTGTGTGTGTGGTGCGGTGCGTGTGGTCGTGTGTGTGGGTGTGGTGTGGGTGTGTGTGTGCGTGTGCGTGCGTGCGCGTGTGCGTGCGCGTGTGCGTGTGCGTGTGCGTGTGCGTGTGCGTGTGCGTGCGCGTGTGCGTGCGCGTGTGCGTGTGCGCGTGCGTGTGCGTGTGCGGGTGTGCGTGTGCGTGTGCGTGTGCGTGTGCGTGTGCGTGCGCGTGTGCGTTTGCGCGTGCGTGTGCGTGTGCGGGTGTGCGTGTGCGTGTGCGTGCGCGTGCGTGTGTGCGTGTGCGTGTGCGTTTGTGTGTGTGCGCGCGTGTGTTTGTGTGTGTGCGTGTGTGTGTGTGTGCGTGCGTGTGTGCGTGTGTGTGTGTGTGTGTGTGCGTGTCTGTGTGTCTGTGCGTGTGTGCGCGTGTGCGTGTGTGTGTGTGTGTCTTTCTGTGGCGTGCTGGTCTCGGTCCCCTCCCCCGGCCGGCGCCCCGTCGTCCTCTCCCCGCCCTCCTGCGCGGTGGTTGGATTCGCCCGGCGCTGCCCCGTGTCGCTCTGCTCGCCAGCGCGGGCCCTCTGCCTCGCCGCCGGCGAACAAGAGTACGTGACGTGCCGAGTGTGGCGTAGGAGTGCTGTCCCACGATGGCCCCAAGACTGAAAGGGGCCCTGGGACACACAAATTAACACATACAAATAAAAGGATTCCCCATATTTTCGCATATGTTCTGGGTTTTTGTCTTCTCCCCCACTTCCCATAGTTTCCCATATTTTCCGGGGAATCGACGAACAATTGTGTCTGTGTGTTTCTTCCCCTCCTGAAAGACGCCCTCCGAAGCATTCCAAGTCATGACCCGGTCGTTCAGGGAGACCACGGTTGGAGGCAGGGTGGCCCGAGGAAGCCCCTAAAGGCCCCCCCGAAGACGCCCAGGAGGCCTCCAGGAGGCCTCAAGAAGGCTTGAAAAACTTCCGTGAGGCCCCCAGAGGCTCTCCAAGGAGGATCCTCCGCAGAAAGAGCTGAGGAGGATGGGGAAGAATTCGCAGGGTAGGGCGAGAATGAGGAAATAGAAACATGGAGCAAGGATAACGAATACCATTACCACAACGGCGATGCCGGACGAGGCAACCAGGAATTATCGCTAAATTGTCTGTTTGACCTTCCTGCCATTCCGCCTGCATGCCAAACTTCAAGGACCAAGGTGCATGGCACGAAGCGCCAATGCAGTCTTGTCTATGTATGTATATACGTATCAAAATATATTTGTGTGTGACGGGTGTCGTATCGCCTCCCTCTTCAGCACAATTCTCAGAGGGGGGCGGAGGGCGCAGGAGTCTCCTGGAAGTGACTCCTGCAGCGCGCTTTGGACGGAGTGCATCTTGTCATGTGAAGCATGGGCAGCCGCCCCTGGCAAGCATCGCTGCGGCGGTGCGCCCCTCAACCACCGCCATCAACAAAAGAGTCTGCACCTCGAACCCTCGCCCCTGTTCTGGCACGCAGTGCTCGGCAGCCAGGCGGCGATCGCAACTATACGATAACCAGGCAAGCGGCGACCACAACCATAACCAGGGAGCCGGAAGCTCCGGGCAGAGGCTCAGATGGGCCATGAGCCATGGGCAAAGCTGAGGGGTCTGCCACGCTGCCGAGCCGCGTGAAGACGGTCAGCATGCAGCAGAGGAGGAAGACGCTGCACCCAGACCTGGGCCGCCCTGCCACCCGCTGTGGGGCTCCCTCCCGCCAGGACGCCAGGGTCGTCTCCCCTCCCATGTCCCCTTTGTGGATCAGGGGCTGATCACGACGACATGGCTCGCCGCATGTCGTTCCCGTCGTACTTCTGGACTACACCCCAGAAACAATTTCGAGCACCCCGACGAGTGTCGAAGCAGTGTCTGCCCGACACGCTGGCGACGTGTCGAACGAACGAGAATCGCCTCCCGGGACCCGCACGGTCCGCACATGAACACAAACTTTCGACGGTCCACACGGATTTCTTGGACTTGCGCTGGGCCCCCTTACTGGCGCGCGGAGCGCGGCGCGGGAGGCGCCGCCAGGGGGCCCCAGCGCGGATCCGGGAAATCCGCGCGGAGCGCCGAAAGTTTATGCTTATGTGTTTTTCTTCTGCGAATTCTTCTCTCTGGGCCTCAGCCTTCGCGCAAGAACGCCGCCTGCCTCTCATCCGTCTCTCGGGCATTCACAGGACTGGGTTTCTAGAGGGACCTGGCTGTTAGACGCCCAAAATGGGTACGGAAAACGTGGGCACAATGCATAACAACAAATGTTGTCCAAACCGACAAGGGCCGCTGTTGAGCAGGCGTCTGCTGTTGGGCGTCGTACCCATTCTTTCCGTACCCATGTCGATCGTCCCGACGGGTTAGTGGTATGTGCCCGGGGACGCCCCCCCTCTCCCGGCCCCATTCCACCATACCCGGGACTGCCGTCACCCCATGGACACCCGCTGCGGCACACATGGCTGGTAGTGACTCCGCCCTCGGTTCTGGGCTTCGGGGCCCAATCACTGGCAGGTTCCCCTGCACCGGGGACGTGGCTATACCCATCGGACCTAGGTAGAAACATGAAGTAGGAAGGCGTTGAAAGCAGATTGGGTTCCGTCCGCCCCCTAAGGAGGACGGAAAAGGTGAAGCCGCTCGATCACTGAAGTAGGAAGGCGCTTAAAGTAGATTGGAATCTGGGAATCTAAGAATACCTACTTTCAACGACCGATGGGTACCCGATTCTCTTCTCATCGGCCGCATGTTTGGAACCTCATCCTCCCATGCGCCCGCATGGACACGTGGAGGCCCACGGAGGAGGCCCAGGAGGCCTGCTCAGGCCTGACCAGCGCCAGACACTCCCAAACACCTCAATCCTCGATCCTCCCTCCTGCCATCCCTTCCTGCGATTTCAGGCGTCGCATTCTTCTGGTGACGTGGCCACCCGGGAATCTAGGCCCCTTCCCCATTGCCAGCTTTTCATCCCGAGTCGTCCGCTGAAGGCCCTAGGGCCCCGAAACGGCCGCCAGAGCCTGAAAACAACGAAAAATAAGCCAGTTCGGTTTTATCGCGTCGACCAGACCTGGCGGACTTCTTGGATCGGTGCTGGACCCCCATCCCTGTCTGGCGCGCGAAACGCGCCAAGGGCGGCGCCAGAAGCGCCGCTAAGGGGACCCAGCGCTGAGTCAAGGAATCCGCGCAGCCAGCCGAAAGTTTATGTTTCGGGAAGACATAAGACTTGGGTTCGGGGGACTCGGTTTGGCCTGAAGGGGCCGACAGGAAAATGACGAGACTCAGTCTGAAATGGGTAAATGGGACCGTGACAATTCAAGACAAACCTGCTAAAAAACGCTGACAAACCCGAGTTCCAGCGAATTCGAGTCGCACATTTCGTGGATGTTTCAGCGAACCTCGGACATCGGCCTTAACCTGCAGTGTCGGGACGCCGCTCGGACTGACAACGAATGACGGCGAAACAGAAGCACGAGCGAAAGAGAGAGAGAGAGAGATTCGTTCGTACGTTCCCAGACCCCCGACGCCATGACTTTTTCATGACGCCACCCCCAGGAGGTCCGGACCGCTTCTCCGGGACCGGCTTTTCATGCTCCGCGCGGGAAGGGCGGCGGGGCAAAAGGCTCTCGGGACGCTGGCGCCTGGGAGCTCTGGGCAATGGCCAGCGGGTCGCGCAAGGCGCGCGGCGGGCCGGAGAGCGCCGGGTGCCCACGAGGGCGACCGAGGACCTCCCCTCCCGTGCGCTGCCCCAGAGCGATGGTGAGGCCCATGGAGTGACATCGACCGTGAGGTCGACTGAGTGAGATTCGGTACCCATGGGTCGGAAGAAGTAGGTAGAAACATGAAGTGGGAAGGCGTTCAGAGTAGCTTGGGTTCCGTCCGCCCCCGAAGGAGGACGGAAAAGGTGAAGACACTCGACCATGGAAGCAGGAAGGCGATCAAAGTAGATTGGAACCTGGGAATCCAACCCTACTCTCAACGACCGATGGGTACTCTGGGTTTCAAAATAGGCGTGGGGGGTACCCCTCCGACGGGGGTCAACCTCGCCTCTTCGTCGCGCCGCGACGGGGGGTCGGAGCGCCTTTGGCGTGCGGTGGACGCCCACGACGGGGGTCGATGTGGGGCTGCCGGCGGGGGTGACGCCCACCCCCCGACGCTGATTCAGAGACTCGGAGCAGTGAGATCGATGGTGAGATCGATGGCGAGATCGACAGTGAGATCGGTGTCCCCCCCCTCGCGTCGCCCCTGCTGCTCTTCTTCTCGGGTCGGGCGAAAGGGGGGGATAGCAAAGGGGGGGTTTGAGAATCAGCTCACGTAGCTGATTCTCCCGGCGCTGGAGGCGGCTGTGTATCGAAGAATGGGCCCCTCCGTGGGGCCGAAACCAACTGCATGCAGCAAATTTCGCAACCCCCCCTTTCCCAATCCCCCCCTTTCGTCCGGCCCGATCTTCCTCCTCCTCGAGGCCGGCGGGCGGCGGCGGGGCGCGGACGGCGACGGAGGCCGCCGGGGAGCAGCCGCCCGCGGCACCCCCCCGCTCGCGCCGATGGCCCGCGGGCCGACGCGCGCCGAGCAGGCGTTCCAGGAGCAGCCAGGATCGCATCGAGGAGGAGGAGGAAAAGAGAGAGGAGGAGGAAAAGCAGGAGGAGGGGGAGCAGGAGGGGGAGGAGGAGGAGAAGGAAAAGCAGGAGGGGGGGGAGGAGGAAAAGAAGGAGGAGGAGGAGGAGGAAGAGGAGGACGAGGAGGAGGAGGAGGGCGGCGGAGGAGGAGGCGGCGGCGGAGGAGGAGGGGAGGGGGAGCAGGAGGGGGAGGAGCAGCCTCGCGTGCCGCACGCGAGGCCCTCCGAAGCACTCGTGGCTGTGTCGACCCCTGTCCCGGGCGGCGTTGGGGCTCTCAAGTGGGCCAGAGATCCAGGGCGCCCAGCCCTGGGATCTGCAATTCGGCGGTGGACAAACCTCCCTTCAGCAAACATCCCCTTAGTGAAAACGGCCTGGGACCGAAACCGACGGACCTGGACCCGCAAAAATGACGGCCGCGACGCCCTCTCGCGAACCGAAAACGGCCAATTCCTCGATCGACGTGTCAGGGTAGGAGGTTTATCCACCTCCGAGCAACGGAGGGGCGTCCACCCTGGATCTAGGGGTGCGTCCGACCAGCCCCCTGAGTGTGGGTGTGTGTCCCAGGGTGTCCCTCCATCTTCTGAGCGGCTGGAAATGTGCGTCGAGAAATCGGAGGGTGGGGGGGGGGACACATCGCCCGCGAGCATCGAACCGGGAGATCCGATCGGATCGCAGCGTGCGTGCTAATCGGGATGCGTCGGCGCTGCATCGAAATCGAACCAGGTCGGCTGCGCCAGGATGCGCAGCAGCGCCATGCAAGCATCGGGCCGCGCCCGGCCGCCCGAAACTCCGCATCGAATCGAAGCGGGCCGGCTCGAGCCGATATCGACTCGGATCGAGCGGGCGGAACTGGGCCCGTGTTCCTGACCGCGCGGCGCTCTCTTCGGGTTCCTCCTGCTCTCGACGACCAAACCTGACGATGCTCCTGGAAGAAGATTAGACGACCGCGACCTGAGCATAATCAGTCGCCTGCCATCGCTCGGACGTCCATTCCCTGTGATTTGTTCGGTTTCGTGCGTGGCTTTTTTCGCCAAATGATCAAGGATGCTCCTCGATGGTCCTCGACGAAGGAAAACTGCACACGTCCGAACGATGCCAAGGTCGACGGTCCGTGCGGATCGCGTGGATTTTTTTTTTTTTTTTTTTTTTTTTTTTTTTTTTTTTCCTTGCAACCCCTAAAGTGTTTTCCTGCAGGGACTGGGGCGGCGACAGCCTGCAGAATGACGTCTCTGCCCAAATTAGGCAGAGATTCGCAAAGGCGACTGCAGGCATCCCTGCAGATGGTAAAACGCAGCGCGGGCCGCCCGCCCTCGACTGTGCAAAAGGGCGGACGGCCAAGCAGCCAGAGTGCTGTCGCTGCCTAGAGTGTTGGGGCCAGGAGCTCGTAGCTCCAGGCCGCAGCAACACCGCTACCCGAGCCGCGGTCAGGGCAGACCAAAGCCCGCCCCCGTGCTCGGAGAAAGAGTGCGCCCACCCACGACTGCGCCTCGCGCCTTCCCCCCTGAGGCGGGGTGCCTGACACGCGTGCTGAACGGATGCGCGCGCGCACGCGAGACGGCCGCGCGATGCGTTCGGTCGAGGCAATAGCGTTGGGGCCAGGAGCTCATAGCTAAATGGCCACAGCAACACCTCGCACGAGCCACAGTCAGGGTAGACCAAAGCCCACCCCCGTGCTCGGAGAAGGAAACGCGCTCACACAAGGGAGTGCACCGCGCCTTCCCCCTGAGGCGGGGCGCCTGACACGCGCGCAGAACGGAACGCGCACGCGCACGAGACGGCAGCGCGCTGCTCGCGAGGCTCGAAGGCCGCCCACACAAGGACGACGAGACCTGCCATCCCAGGAGCAGATAGCGCCAGGACGACAGCAGGCCTCGCCCCAGATGTGGGGCACGCACGAGATATCCACCTACCAGGAGACATCGCAGTGGCCTGAGGCCAAGAGAGAAAACAAAGCACAGAAATCGACCACCCACACAAGGACGACGAGGCCAGCTGTCCCAGGTGCAGAGAGCGCCAGGACGACAGCCGACCTCGCCCCAGACGTGGGGCATTGCACGGATGCCTGCCAAAAGGGCCAGTCGCATCGGGCCGTGCGTCATAAAAGGCAATAATGAAGAGATGGCGCTCAATGCGCCTGGCATAAACCAACGTGCGGAAATTTAGTCTGAACTGTCCGACTCCTCCTGGCGGTGACCCGCGGCGGAGGATTGAATGTCCTGCCGCAGCTCTTGGTTGGTGGCGCGCTCCGAGGGCTGGCGCCTCAAAGCCGTGGCCACTTCCCGTAGCTGCAGCGCCTGAAGGAGCTCCGAGGCCACCTCCTGCTGTCGAGCCCCCCCCCCCCCCCCCCCCCCCCCCCCCCCCCCCCCCCCCTCAGAATCCGTGACCTGCGGGGGTCCCGAGGGAGCAGGAAGGTGCCTATAGGGGCCTCGGGGAAGGCGTTCAAGGTCTTGGAAAGAGATCGGGCAATCAACTCCAATGGAGGGTCTCTTGGGGCGCCGCCCCTTGGAGACCTCAGACCAAACCCGCCTCCCAAAGCGCGCGGGGCGAGTCGGGCACTTCACGAGTAAACCTCTGAACCTCCCGCGTGACGAGTAGGACTTACAAGAGGCACACAAGATAAAAGTTGCTCCGTCTGAACACTCCAGGCCTATGCAAGAGTGGCCCAAACTCTGAATTTGCTGTAGCGGCAGCTCTCGAATGCCAGGGCAATCCTTTAAAGAGGGCTTGCGACGCCACGGGCTGCGACGCACTTTAAGACAAAGCAGACACTTCCAAAAGGTACCAAAGTGACACCAGACATGCAAACCCTTGCCTGCTCTCTCTGGCTTAGGCGGACGAACATATTCAACCTCTCCGTACTCACGCAGGGGCGCGAAATGGGGGAGAAGGTGCATAGCAATAATACAGTAAGCTCTAGCGAATTTGACGTCAGTTGTCAGAGATTCCTCGAGCTCCAAAACCTGAAGGGTGACGCGAAAGAGCAGCCTTGGCCAGGGCGTCCGCCTGGTCGTTCCCTTCCCTCCAAAATCGAAGCTGAGAAGTGATCGATTCGTCATTCACCGACTGGTGCGATCTGACATGTGAAACCGGATTCAAGCGTTTAGAACCTGGCTCGGATCTAGCCTGCAAGAAATGACCAGAGTAGACAATTTTGCCACTGAGCTGTCTGGCACGGTCGGCAGCAAAAGTTTTCACAACGCTCTCGCAATCAGAAACCATGGACGAGGGACCCGAAATGAGCTGGACCACCGCCAAAAACGAGCAAAACTCTCCGGCCTGGGGCGTCTGCGGGAGATGGGCCCAGACGGGCCCCGAGGCAGTGGCAAGAAGCTCCCGGTCGGAACTATAAAGGACAATTCCACAAGAGGCTCTCGAAAGCTCCTTGATGACCCTTCTAGCGCACGAGCCGTCCACAAATACCGCACCTTCAAACGATCCTGGCTGGGGGGGGGGGTCCGAATGCCAATTGATGGTCAAGGTATCATCGTCCATGTGGCAAGGCGGAGGATGCAGGTCACCAGGGCGAGGGAGGGCTCCGTGAGCGACCACAAACAAGCTTATCGGACGATAAAACGTAATCGATCAGGGAGTCCACGAGCTCCTGACTGACCAACTCTGAACGTAGAGCTTGCAACTTCGGGCACTTCCACAATCGGTGAGAAATCGAGTCGGTGGGCGCGCCGCAGAGCTCGCACTCTACTGGAAACTGGTACCCACAGACACGGGCTTTCATACGAGTCCAAATGCCATCACACGAACAGCTTCTCATAATTCCTTTCTGGAGGGGGTTGTACTTCGAGGAGGCCAAATAGGAGGATACCACATCGTAGCAGAGGCGGCCGTGCCCGAAACTCTACTTTTGCGCCAAGTAGCGATCGAGTCTCCTAAGGACCGCAGCTCGAAGGTGTTTCCTCAAGAGGGCTGGGGAGGTGAAGAAGAGCTCGTGAGAGTTCCCAAGATGGTCAACCATCCTGTTAAACTCAGGCATCTCCCACCCAAGACCCTGGAGGGCCAAGTACATCCCCGAAAGGGGGCCCTTAACCTCTCTCCACGTGCGGGGGGGGTCTAGCCCACACGCCACCCCACCACCTACGCAAGAGGGGGAGCGGGATCGCGGCAGCGTGAAGATGGCTGGAAGAGGCCCACAACTCACGATGCCACCTGCTGATCACAGAAGCTTGCACTTGCCAGGTGGGGTCCCCCTCCAGGAGCATCAGAGCCGAGAGCGACCTACCGCTGCAAGAGGGCTTAATGAGACGGCCCAGGCTTCGCCTGAGCGCGAGAACTTCCAAGGGGGAAAGACCGTAGCACTCGGGCCCGTACGTAGAGACTGGCAAAGGACCAGCGACCCAGAGACGACGGAGACGCTGCCGATTCAAAACTCGACCGTACTTACCGAGACGCCTGCTTCTCGCGCTGCCACCGGCCAGTCTACGCTTGGTCCTAGCGTTCTTCCCCTGGTGACGGGAGGGAGTCCCCTGGGTGTCATCCACCCCTAAGTCCTGATTTAACCAAGGGAACCGAAAGTTCTAACCCAAGAGTGTCCTGGATCTCCAAGCCGACGGCCTTGGAGCTGCAGATGAGGATGGCCTTGTCGGCAGAGAGGGTGGCACCGATATCATCCGTGGCATTTTGAAGGGTTCGAGCTCCTTCAACAACACCAGCAACCGCTTCGCGGCGGGCGCCCACCGCGGCAATACTACTATTGTCAATGTAGAGTTTGAAATCCACATGCGGACTGCAGACGATTTTATCCAAAGGGCCTACGCTATTGATACGAATCATCGTGGTAGCCAGACTGCAGCCAGCGACGACCCCGAACTGAGCGAAGACGGCATCGGAAATCATCGCCTGGAGACGCACATGCCGAGCCGAACCGTAAGCCGTAATGGCAACTCTGCTGACGGCCAACGGGAACTCGTACTGGAGACATCTCTGCTGCAGCTGGCCGAGGGGGAGGACTTCGTAATACTTGACAAAGTCCCAGAGCAAATTGGCAGCAGTATTGTCCCTGGCTACTTCACCCTCGGCACGGAGAAGCTGACGCCTGACGGTATCGCCTGCACCAGCGAACCTGCCTGCTGCAACATAAGGGCGAGCGTTTCGCTTCTCCCAGTCGTTGGCGATAGGCCTACGGGCCTTCGCCCAAACCCGATAAGGGGCACAGAAAACTCCGCGCCAGAGAGGCGCCGTCGGGGGAGCCCCGCGCGCCGAGTCGAGGAAGGCGCGCGGACCTCCGAAAAAGTTCTTGTGGACGACGTGACGTGTTTCTCTCTTTCGAGTTCGTCCTCCTCCTCCTCGTCCTCCTCCTGCTCCTCCTCTTCCTCCTGCTCCTCCTCCTCCTCCTCCTCCTCCTGCTCCTCCTCCTGATCTTACTCCTGATCCTGCTCCCGTCGAGCAGTTTTGGGCTGCCCCCAGGGGTGGCGTCGTCACGGCGCTGCCAAGGGCCGCGTTGCCGATGGCGTGCAGCGCCTTCGTGACCCGCCTGACAAGGTGATACAAGACCGCCCTGAACCTCCGTCCTCCTCCTCCTCCTCCTCCTCCTCTCCTCGTCCTCTTCCTCCTCCTCCTCCTCCTCCTCCTCCTCTCCTCCTCTTCCTCGCTCCCACTCCCCCCCCCTCCTCCTCCTCCTCCTCCTCCTCCTCCTCCTCTTCCTCCTCCCTCCTCCTCCTCCTCCTCACCCTCGCTCCCCCTGTCCTTTCCACTCCTGACCGCCCTGAACATCCCTCCTCCTCCTCTTCCTTGCCTCCTCCTCCTCCTCCTCCTCCTCCTCCTCCTCCTTCTCAACCTCGTCGCTCCTTTTCATCCTCCTTCTCATCCTTGCCTCCTCCTTGCCTCCTGCTTGCTTCCTCTGTGCCTCCTCCTCCCCCTCTTCCTCGCTCCCCCTCCCCTTTCCACTCCTCCTTGCCTCCTCCTCCTCCTTCTCAACTTTATCTCTCCTCCTCACCTCCTGTCCCTCGCGTTTCAAAAACCACCCCAACAGCATACGCCAAGAGCACGCGCTAGGGCCATACACAAGTAATGTACACGTGAGCCGTACGCATCAGAAGGCAAGGCTAATCATCAAGAGCATGTTCGCATAACGTGCGCCAGTCTTTGACACAAGTAAAAGACGTCCCTCTGATGCGCTATTAACCCATGCCACTAACAATAACAAGCGGTATATATAACGGACACACACATCATGCGCATGAGCAAGTAACATTCAGCATCGGCACAACGCACGCACAACGTGAACATCCAAATCACATGGTACACCTGTTTTGCACCTGCAATTGACGCGCATGATATTTTTGCACATGGGACAACATGTTCGCACACAAAGCACTACAACCATGAACAACGAAAACGCACCATTAGGTATGTGAGATGGCTCACTGTAGCGTCGCAAGTGGATGACTCCAGAACCATTCGCAATAGCTCCCTGGTAGGGATCGCCCGACATTGCTTGCTGGTGAGTGGCTTCGGTAAATCCCCCACCCCCCAACCGCACCTGCTCTGAAGGATTCGCACCGGTGTTGCAAACTAGTTTTATGTCGGGCGTGTCCCCCTACAGGGGGATTTTGGACGAAAAATGAAAAAAAACCCAAAATGCACCAACAAGGCAAAAAACATATTCAAAAATAGTCCCCAGACTATTTTTTGACTATTTTTTTATTATTTGTCCGCTGGTGCGCCGAGCGGGTCCGCCGAGGTGCCGCCACGCTGCCGCCCGCGGGCGCCTCGTGGGCGCCCCGTGCGCTGGGCGAGTCCGCTGGGGTGTCGGCACGCTGCCACCCGTGGGCGCACCGTGCGTGCACGACACAGCTCACACCGCATCGATGGCACCACGACATAGCGTACACGACACAACGTACACGACATGTGCGCACACGACACAGCGTGCACGACACAGCTCACACCGCATCGATGGCACCACGCGCGCTGGTCTGGTGCCATCGGCTGCGCTTGACCAGCTGGTCGCCCTGCGCGCGAACTGGCGCGCAAGAGCGCGGCCGCAGAGATGCGCCAGGCCGTGGCCAAGTAGTCATGACAATCACCACCCCATGGGTGTTGCAAAACAAGGTGCAAGTGGAATGGTCAAGTGATTGCGCGAGCAATGCAGTTGACAACTCATGGGTTGGCCGACAGTTGCACCACATGTATTACGCCTCGCAGCTCCTACCACATAGAATGCTTTACATAGCTTGCGCGACATAGCTCACATTCCATAGCCCACATCACATGGATCACACGGCGTAGATTACACCAAGTAGATCACACCACTTAGACTGCACTTCGTAGTTTACAACAAATACCTCGCATTACGCAGTTTGCAACCAGCGCTGACCTCAACCAGTGACGCTATACACTATGCGGCGCATCGGGGTGGTGAAACCCACGTTGTGCAATCTAGATGGCGCAATCTATGTGGTGCAGCCTACGTGGCGAACAAGCAACGCAAGTCAATGCGAAAGAATGCAGAGCTGCGCAAAGCTACGCAACGACTGCACAACAATGCGAAACACTGTACAACAATGCGAATGAAACGTAAAAGCAACGCAACGACATGCAATGCGACGTACTGCAAAGTGATGCAAAGTTGTGCAACACACTGCAAAACAAGACGAATGGCTGCAGCAGCAATGCCAAGCAATGCAATTCAACGCAAGGCAAATCCGCCGACCCCCTGTGGGTCTCTAGGCGTGTGAGATTGTTCCCCCCCATCAGCCCCCCCCCCCCAGGGACCCCAAACCAGCAATTTGACCCCCCCCCCCTCGTCGGATCCGACCCACCCGTGAACTCACCAGGGGCGGTCCGGGCCCCGCAGGCTCCGCCTGGAGCTCCAAGACAACTCGTCAAGCCTCCCAAGACGCCCCCAAGTCGCCGAATGATCGATCCAAAACGCAAAAGAAGCCGCGAAGACTCCCCAAGAGGCCTCCACGAGGCTTCCCAGGAAACCCCCAAGAAACCGAAAACGTCGAATTCCTATGGGGATCGCACACTTTTCGCATACACGCCTTTTCGGCCTTCGCGGCGTGGGCGAACACCCGCGAGGCACCCAAAACCGCTCCAAGACGGCCCAAAACTTTCCAAATATTCCCTCAATACGGCACAAGAGAGCTCCGAGACGGCCCCGGCGGGCGGCGCCCAAGACGGCACTCAAGCGCTCCAAGACGGCCTCAGGACAGGCCACAAGTCGCTCCCAGGAAGCCCAGAGGCCTCCACAAGGCACACAAAAGGCCCCAAAGGTCTCCAAGAGGCTACCAAGAGGCTCTGGAACGGCGCCCGGGAGCCTTCACAACTGACGCCCAGAGGCTCGCGGGAACACTCCCCGCGAGATTCCTACGGACATTCCCGATGCTTCATACTCACAAACCCAGGCGCGGCGGCGGCGTGGGCCGAAGGCTGCGAGACACTGTCACGGAGCTCAACCGCGCCGACCACGTCACACCCGGCAGTTCGACTCACCGCCTTTATACCGCCTGCAAAATATTCCCCCCCCCCTTGGCCTCCAAACCGAAACACCGACATTCCTTTGCATTGCCCCCTCCTCTCCCTGTTCCTCCTGGCGGCACCGCGCGCCTGACGGCACCGCGCACTCGCGCGCTGCCACAAGCGCTGCCACTGGTCTCACGCGCAGGCTTTGCACATCAGCGCGCGGTTTTGGCGGGCACGCCCGAAATGCGGTCCACCCGCGAAATGAAATTTCGGGAGCTTCCTCTTGCAAGAGCCGAAGCACTCGCACGCTTGCGAATACCGAGCCGCGAAGCCGACGACAATGCACTCCGCGCGCGCAACTTTACTGTTCCTCGTGAAGTGATCACTCTCTTGCCTGTCGCCGATGTGCTGCTGCCGAGCGAACTGCTTCGTGCACGCTGCGCACGTCAACAGCCTCTTCAACCGCTTCGCCGCATTGGCAACTCCCTTCGCGCTGACGTCCTTCTGGCGACACTGCGCGCACACCACCCATTCTTTGTTCGTCGCCCGGTGGTTTTTCACTTGGTTCCTACTCAAATAGCCGACCTCCCAGGCAGACACACCGCAACCGGGCGCACAGCGCGTCAGCGGCTCCGCTTCCGCCTCTGCTTTCCGTTTTCGATTCTCTGCTTCGTAATTCCTCCGCGGCACCGCCTTTCTCTCGATCCTCTGCGCACTTCCGACACAATCTCTGCCCCGCTGCGTTGTGTTTCTTCTGAGCTTCCGACATATCCGCCTGTTCGTCGTGCAGCGACAGGCACTTATCGTTCGTGCATCGCGCAGCGCCCGCGCTCTCGCTCCACTTCGCGTTGCCGCTCCTCGACTTCTGCTGGGCTGTGACATGGCTGCACTTCGCGCAGCGCATTGTCCGAATCATTTTTCGTCTCCCTGTCGTCGACCGCGCCGTCCGCGTTCCGACCGCTACCATTTCGAGTCGCCTCGTCACCCCCCGCTCCTGTTGCCCACCCTGCGCCCGTTGTGCACAATTTTTCGTCTGCGTTGTTTCATCTTTCCCGCGCGCTCCTTGCAGAACGCCGGCCTATCCTTCCTCTAGAACTCGTACTTCGTGGACGCCTCTACAAGCAACCTCCGCCGTCAGCGCTCGCACTGGTCTCGCGGAATTAGTTCCGCCTCCCATGCATCCCAAACCGCGCTCTCCCCTCGTAGCACCTGCACTAGTTTTTTTCGTGCCCGCCAGCTCACCTGCGCTGTGCGGCGTCCTATCAAAAGTCCGGAAAATCAGCAGGTTCTCTCGCCTGCGCACGCGCGTGCTGGCAACGTAACTTGACATCCAACTCACGCCGCGCCCTCTTTCAAGGTCCGCTATCAATGCCACCAGGGTCCTGCCCTGCGCAGAATGCGCCGTCACTGCCAAAGCCGGGGATATCATAAACTGGGAGCGCTTCACACTCACCACTGGATGTTTCCTACACCCGTCCAAGAACCAATTCCGACCTTTCGATGGGAAGATCGGATGCAGACCCGGCTCCAACCTTGGCAGGTGCCACTCCTTCGTGTGGAAATCCAGAAGCGCGAACCGAAAATACCAAGAATCCAGCCCAAGATAGCTCGAAGAGGCCGCACTGACAACCCGAGGGAGACCCGAGTGCCCGGGAGAGCGACCCAAAATAGTGAGTCCCCAGTGCCCGAATGAGTGTCCCGACATCCCCCACGAGATTCTCAGTTGGCACCAATACCGAATCAAGGGGTCGGCGGACGTGGCGTAAACCTGAATAATCAATGCAATACAAAGTAATGTCATGCAAATCAATGCGAAGCAATGCGACGCAATGCAACGCAACGCAACACAATGCGATTGCGAAGCAATGCGAAGCAAGGAAAATCAATGGAAAGCAGCGCAAAGCAATGCAGAGCAATGCAAGACGATGGAGAACAACGCAATGCAATGCAATGCAATGCAACGGAAAACAATGCAAGCCAATGCGATTGCAACACAACACGCATTGGCTATGCAACGCAATACGCACGATGCAAAACACTGCAGAGCAATGCAATGCAGCGAATTTCACAGCAACGCAGCGGGAATGCAACACAATCCGTCCGCGGTCCGCAGTGCAATTGCAACGCAAGACGCTTGCCACAGCAAAATGCAAAGCAGCGCAAAGCAGTGCAACACAGTGGTGCGAGACAATGCAGCCTGCGAGCCTCGTACCATCAGACATCGCGACCAGGGACGGCGGCAAGCGGGCGGCGACGGGGGGGGCGGCCCCGAGCCGGCCACGCCGACAGCTGGGGAGCCCACGAAGGACGTACGCGCCCAGCTAGGTACATGAACACGGCCCCTTGATCCGCGAGACCGGCCGCGTGCGACGAACATTCGCGCAAAGTGCGAACTCTCGAAACCAGCGTGGATTCATATACGTCGTACGGCAGGTTCGTGTCGTGACGACCCCGGCAATGGTTTCTGACACAGCGGTGACCGTTCAACCTTGAACGATCGGCCGTTTCCGCAACGTCCGACCGTTCAACATCGACCGACTCTGGGTCGCTTGCGGCGTTCAAGGTTGCACGCCAGCGGCGGGGTCGCCGCTGGTCGACACGACGCGAACCTGCCGTACGTCCTTCCGTCGCTCCTGGACAGCCTGGCCCATGGCGAGTGCAAACAAAGAGCGCAGGCCTCTGCACGCAGAAGCACACACCTCTGTATTGGATGACTGCTGCTTCTGCCGCCGGGAGGGGCAACAAGTCGTGCCCCCCCGCCCTCACTTGAACGAAGGATTGCAAAAAAACCGAAGGATTGCAAAAAAACGAAGGATTGCAAAAAAAAACCCTTCGAACAGCCCAGCCCACAGCGAGTGCAAACCAAAAGTGCAGGCCTCTGCACGCAGAAGCACACACACCTCTCGCGACCAGAGGGCGGGCGGCGACGGGCGGCTACGGGCGGCCACGGGGCGGCCAGACCGACAGAACCAGGGCCCGTCTGGAGTCGGGCCTGTCCCCCCTCCAGGGGGATGTTCGACGAACAATAATCCAAAAATGCAAAACAAATAAAAAATAATAAAAAAATGCAAAAAATCAAAAGATACCCCAACAATAATCAAAACATGCCCAAAAAAACAGTCTGGGGACTATTTCTTGGATATTTTCTGGCCTTTTGGAAGTATGTTTGGGGTATTCTTTATTTTTCATCGACAATCCCCCTGTAGGGGGACACGCCGGACATAAGGCCAGTCCCTTATGACAGAAGTAAGGAGCGCCGTTTGCGGAACAGTTCCCTACAGAGCGCACAACACGTAGCTCACAACACACAGACTGCACCACGTGCCCTGCGCCGCATAGCTCACGGCGCATGGGCCGCACCACACCTGCTGCGCCACGCAGCTTGCACCTCACTGGCCATCGCTCGGACGTCCATTCCCTGTATTTTTTTGGTTTCGTGCGTGGCTTTTTCGCCTAATGATCAAGGATGCTCCGCGATGGTCCTCGCCGAAGGAAAAATGCACACGTCCGAGCGATGCCAGGCTCATGGCTCACACCACGCAGTTCACACCTCATAGACCCATCCACAACACTTACACATCCACCGTGCAACCTCTCACTGTTTGAGGTCCACGCTGGAAAACGCGTGTTGATTTCACAAGTGGTTGTGTAGATATCTTGGCATGTGACGTCGCCCGTACCATTGCGATACATGTGAGGGCGGGTAATCGAATAGGCACCAGGCCGTGCGAGGACGTTCGCGCAAGGGCCTGGAGTCCATTGATAACTAAGGCCCGGGGCTGCACTTGAGCCTGGGAGCGGGGGGGGGCAGGAGAGGGAAGGAGGGGAGGAGGACAATGAACGAGGAGGAGCAAGAACGAGTGGTCCCAACGATGGCCCGCCCGCAACGGGGACAGATCACATTGGGACGATGCCCAATGACAACTGGTGTGCAAACCCGACAGTGGCCTCTGTTGGGCAGACGAACTTTGTCCCAAATGGTCAACGTCCGCGGCGACACTGACAACGAGACCTGTGCAGAATGAGCAGGATGGACAGAAACTGCTGTTGATCTTCGTGCTCATCCTTCTGTCCCCCTTTTAATCGTCCCGATGATAGAAGTCGGCGGCGGCCTGAAGCGTACATCCAACTTGGTGGCCCCCTCAGGAAGCGCGTCTGGGAGGTCTCCGCTATAATGATGCGCGACATGAAGCGAGTACGTGACAGAGTAACCGATAAAAACAATGAGCGAGATGACCTCCGGAGCAAGGGGCCCGGCCCTTCCCTCCCTGCCCTTTGCTCTTGAGCAGGCCCCTGCTTCAGCTCGAGCTCCTCCCCCCAATGGTGTCCCTCCTCCTCTTCGTGTCCTGCATGTCCCCTGTGTCTCCCTTTTCCTCGTTCTCCTCCTCGTCCTCCCCTTCCTCCTCCTCTTCTTTTTCCTCCCTATCCTCCTCCTCTCCCTCCTCCTGCTATCCTTGTCTTTCCCACTTGCTGTTCGGAATCGTCATTACCCCCCACCCTCCGCCCACCCATTTCTCCTCTTCCTCATCCTCTGCGTTCAGATCACCATCATCTTGCCAGGGAATCGCGGGCCGATTAACTATACTTGCACTCGCGCTTTTCCCGAAGTAGATCCCGGCGAGCCAAAACAACACCCTGGCCTCCAGCCAAATCGCCGAAGGCCCCGTTCATTGGGGTTTGCGTTTGCACGGGAATGCACCCGCGCTTTCCGCCTCGGATCAAGAAGCACCGCTACGAAAAACAACTTGCCTTGGCTCGCCCTCAGCAGTTGTCCCCTCTCGCTCTCCCTTTTACTCTTCATATATTATTCATTATCTCTCTCTCTCTCTTTCTCTCTCTCTCTCTCGCTGTCCTTCTCTCTTTCTCTCTCTCTCTCTCTCTTCCTTGTTCTGGTTCTCTTTCATTATTTCTCTCTCTCTCTCTGTATCTCTCTTTCTCTCCCGTTTTTTTTGCTGTTGTTCTCTCTCTCTCTCTGTTTCTCTTCTCTCTTTCTCACTCTCTCCCTCTCTCTCTGTCCCTCCCCCTGGAGCGAGCGCCGGCCCTGACAATCGTCAGGCAGCGAGCGACCGAGGGTCGGAGTGTCACCCGACGGCACTTCCGGAACTGCCCGCTCGCGCGCGGCGCCCCGTGGCGCGCCCGCGAGAGCGTTCCCGCTCGCACGCGGCGCAGTCCTGGCGCGCCACGGGGGCACTCTGGCGTGCCCGCTTGCACGCGGCGCACTCTGGCGCGCCCCGCAGACGTTCCCGCGCGTGCCCGCTCGCACGCGGCGCAGTCCTGGCGCGCCACGGGGGCACTTCCGCGTGCCCGCTCGCGCGCGGCGCCCCGTGGCGCGCCCGCGAGAGCGTTCCCGTGGCGTGCCCGCTCGCACGCGGCGCAGTCCTGGCGCGCCCTGGGAGCATCTCCTCGCGCGCCCGCTCGCACGCGGCACGTTCATGTTCACCCGCGGGGGCTGGGACAGGGATCGGACCCGATCCTCGCCCCGGCGGTGGTTCCGCGCGCGCCCGCCCGCCCGCGGCGCACCCTGGCGCGCCCCGAAGGCACCTTCGTGCGCACCCGCCCCCACGCGGGGCACATGGGCGCGCCCCGAGGGCGCCCTCGTGCGTGCCCGCTTGCGCGCGGCGCTCTTCCGGCGCGCCCCGAGGGCATTGTCGTGCGTGCCCGTCGCGCGCGGCGCATTCTGGCGCCCCCGTGCCCACCGCTCGCGCGCGGCGCGGTCTCGCGCGTCCCGAGGGCGTTTTTCTCCGCGCCGCTCGCGCGCGGCGCTCTCCGCGGACGTCTCTTCATGAAGCGCCCCCCCACCCCGCGGGGCGTTTGCGTGGCGACTGCTGCTGACGTCCTTTCACGCGCCGACCTCAGCGCGAGACGCTGGACTGGCGCCGCGCGCTGGCCCCAGCGCGAGCACCGCGGCTGCAGCGGACGTCTTCTCGCGCCGCCCCCCCCCCCCCCCCGCGCGGAGGCTGCGGAGCGACGACTTGCATGTGCAGCGCCGCTGCGGCGCAACCGCAGGGGTGCCCGAGCTCACCCGCACGTCGCCGGCCGGACAGCGAGGCGCCATCCCGCCTGGCACTGCTTGCCGCCCGCCGCGCGAACATCGTTCGCCGAGAGAGCTGCCGGTCAGAGCGCCCAAGATGGCGCATGATGGCTCCAAGAGGGCTCCAAAGTCTAGATCGGCCAAGATGGCCTCCAAAATGGCCCAAGATAGTTACAGAGAGCTCACAGGATGGCTCCAGGTAGCCTCCACTATACTGTCTTAGAGGCCCTAAGACACCCTCAGAAAGGCTCCGAGTGCCCACGGAGCATCTCAAGGCTCGGGCTCTCGCCAGGGGCGCGCGAAATCGGATTGGCACCGCGCAGCGACGCCAGCGCGACGCACTGCGTTCCGGGATCGGGCCGCCCAGGCGGCCCGCGAATCTTCGCCTGCGTGCGCGCGAGCGGTGCGCAGGTAAGCAAGGAAGCTGCTTGGCGCCGCGCGCCGGCTCCAGCGCATACAATGTCGTCGCCGAGCCAGTCACCGACGCGGCGAACCAATAGCCTGCCTGGCGCCGCGCGCAGGCCCGAGCGCGAACAATGTCGTCGTCAAACTTGCGCCACTGTGAAGCCGCGCGTGGCGCGACGCGCGGTCGACGCACGGTACAGGGGTCTCCGCTCGATACCTCCATCGCGGAGCGACGACTCAATCTTCATGATCGCGGAGCGATTCCCCGTGGTTGCGCATCGGCAATTGAAGGAGATCAATTTCAGGCGCAGCCGAGGCAGGGTGGGGGGGCTGGGACACGAGCATCGCGAAGCGCTCACAGGAGCATCCCGCCATCCACAGTCCCGCTGTGGGGTTGGGATGCGTGCGCGCACTCCACAACACCACTCTCTCCATCTCTAACCGTCACTCCTTCCCTCCCTCCCTCCCTCCCTCCGTCGGTGTCTCTCTCTTTTTCTCTCTCTCTCTCTCTCTCTCTCTCTCTCTCCCTGTCCACGTGCAGCGGTGCTGCCCAACCAGGACGTCGGCTTCGGTCTGCGTCGTGCGCGCGCGGGCGCGGCGAGGCAGCGCGAGCTCCGGCAGCAGCCGGGCCGAAGTCGCGCCAAGAGGAAGCGGGTCCCCGCGCACCGGGGCTTGCCAGGGGTTGTCCCGCGATTGTTCCGCGGTTGCCTCGCGGTGGTCCCGATCCTTGTCCCGATCGTGGTCCCAGTGGTTGTCCCGCTGGATGTCCCGATGGTTGTCTCGATGGCTGTCCTGGTTGTCCCGATGGCTGTTCCCATGGTTGCGGTCAGGAGGTTCTGCCGATGGTTGTCCCGATGGCTGTCCCGATGGCTGTCCCGATGGCTGTCCCGATTGTTGTCCCGATTGTTGTCCCGATAGTTGCCCCGATGGACGTCCCGATGGTTATCCAGCCAGTTGTCCCGGTTGTTGTCCCGATTGTTGTCCAGATGGTAGTCCCGATGGTTGCCTAACTGGTCCTGATGGTTGTCCCGCCAACTGCCCCGTGGTTCGACGGATGGTTGTCCCATGGGCGGTCCGTGATCGTCCCCTGCTTGTCTCGAAACTGTCCCGTGCATGTCCGATGGTTGTCCTACAGTCGGGGCGTTGACCTAAGGAACCCTAAATAAGGAACGGGGCCCCTATCTTCCATCAGTTAAACTTCGATTTCCCATCGAAATTTTAAGGAAAACCTGAGGCAAGCTGTGAAACACTGAAGGAACGCGGAGCCCCTCCCCAACGAAAAGGGTTCCTTCTTCAGGGCCCCGACTGTGTGGTTGTCCCGGGAAATTGTCCCGTGGTTGTCCCTTCTGCCGTGGTTGTCCCGTCCGTGCCCCATGCCGGTTCTGCCGTGGCTGTCCCGTGGCTGCCCCCGTGATTATTTCGCGGCGGCTCCTCGGTCGCCCCGTGGCTGTTCCGCGTGGTTGTTCGGAGGTTGGTCCGAGGTCGTCCGTGGTTGTCCTTTAGATGCTGCGGTTCACCGTAGTCGTCCCGTAACTGTCCTGTGGTTGTCCCATGGCTGTCATGTGGATGTTCTGTGGGCAATCCTTTGTTGGCTTGTAAGTGTCCCGTGGTTGTCTCGCGTTCTCGCTTGATCAACGGTGAGACCACTAGATAGTGAGACCAATGCATTGGTGATGAGATCGATCGAGATTTTGAAAGGGAGACTGGTGAATACTTTGATCGATACCCGCCGACCCCCACTTGCCAGGGGTGAGAAGGCGTGTCCGAACATCGCATAAGAGGCGCGGGGGGGGGTCGGGGCAGCACAAGCTCGCCAACGCACCCCGGGGGCTCTCCAGACATAGCCCCAAGACGGCCCAATGAGCGCCGAGACATTTCAAGAGAACGTCGAGACGGCCCAGGGTAATCCCGCGACGGCTCAAGATGGCTTCAAGACGGCCTGAGAGGCCGCCCAGACGGCCAAGACTGCTCCCAGAGGGCCGTCAAGAGGGCCCAACGAGGCAAACATCGCCCCGTTCCCATCGGAACACATCAGAGAAAGGGGGCCGAACGGTCATTCATGGTCCCTGGGTGCGTGGCTGAATAGGAACTCGTGGTGGGAATTCTGCTTGTTGCGTTGTTGTTGTTGTTGCTACTGCTGCTGCTGCTGCTGCTGTTGTTTGTTCGTCCCACTCCGCGACCCACCCGCGACCCACCCCGCGACCCACCTCGCGACCCACCCCGCGACCTACGCCGCGACCCACCCGCGACCCACCCCGCGACCCACCCACGACCAACCCCGCGACCCACCCCGCGACCCACCCCGCGACCCACCCGCGACCCACCCCGCGACCCACCCCGCGACCCATCCGCGACCCATCCGCGACCCACCCCGCGACCCACCCGCAACCCACCCGCGACCCACCCTCAGGGGAGGAAAAAAAACCCGGACCCGACAATTGACGTTTACTAAGAACGGCCCTGGGCGTTTACTAAACAGCCCTGCCCTGTTCGATTCATTTCATGTGTGCGTTCACTAAACGGCTTGGTGATGATTATGGGGTGGATTTCTGCCCTCTACACCCGCGACACACCCGCGACCCACCCCGCGACCCAACAGCGACCCACCCCGCGACCTACCCGCGACCCATTTGCGACCCACCCCGCGACCTACCCACATTGGTTTAACACAAAAAACGGCGCCCAGGGGGCTCGGTCACGCTGCCGGCAACCAGGGGTGCGGGGGGGGGGGATTCCAATTGCCGTTGGCAGCGCCCGCTGCGGCCCGAGGAGCTGCCACGATCGTCCCAGGACGGCCCACGAGGCACCCACGACGAGGGCCCCAAGACGGCCCAATGAAGCCCCAAGAGGGCCCCAGGACGGCCCCAGGGGCCCGTAAGAGGGCCCAGGAGGGCCCCAAGAGGGGCAATACGAACTGACATCTCGAGTCTTTCCTACCGCGATGGCCCCAGAAGCCCCCCCAATAACCCCCAGGTTGCCCCCAAGGGGCTTCCAAGAGGCATCCAGGACGCACCAACGAGGGCCCCCCGAGAGGCCAGATACCCCCGAGAGCCCTCCAGGAGGCCCCCGAGAGGATTCCACGACACCCTCGCATGCACCCCCGAGGCTGGTGACCCTCGGGCCAGGTACGGTGGCACGGCTCTTGACGAATTCATTGTTATGGAGGTCGGGGGCCGGCGGAATAGCGTGAGCCTCTTACACCAAAACTGATTGTGATATCGGGGGTTCGTGAGACCGAGTGGTCGCAAGACTGAGTGACAAACAGTAGGATCGCTAGACATACGCACAGCGTGGATGTTAGATAGATCGGCTGCGAATGCGAAACAGCGTCAATCGTAAATCGAAAGCTGCACCCACCCACCCAAACCTCCTTATCACCCGAAGGATGGTCCTATGGGTATGGGGCCCAACGGGCAAACAACCAGATCAGGGAATACCGTATGGAAATGATGAGCTTATCACCCGAAGGGTGGTCCTATAGGTACGGGGCAAGTCAGGGGCCCCCGATGGGTGGGCCAAAATAGGAGCACCCCATGGGCCCGAAGGGCGTGTCCTCGAAGCCCCTGTGAGCTAGGCATTCCCCTCCCTTCCATGATCCTCGTATCCTCCCTCCTTTTTACTGCCTCCCCCTCTCCTTCATAAATGTCCTTATCCAGCCTCCCCTCTCCGTCCTCCTGACCCTCTCCCCAACCTCCTCTCCTCTCATCCCGCAACCCCTCAGCCCGTCGCCCCGCTCCGACTGCGCGTGTGGAAATAGCCAAGGACAAACCTACGAAGTAGCGTGGAAGATGTAGCCGATGATAAACGTGCCGAGGGAAAATGGGGCCCTATGGTCTGGGGGGGGCCCAGGGGCGCCGATCTTCGGGGGTCTGAGGGGTTATTCTGGCTGCCAGTCAAAACGAAAAAGGTGTGCATGTCCAAAAATACATAGCACCCCGCAGATGCGGATAAGAGTAAGGGGGCGGCGGGGACGTCGGCACTTTGCAAGACTCTGGAGAAGCCCGCCGCAAGCGCCAAAGTTTCACAAGTTATGCAACGAGCCCGCCGAAAGCGCCGACTTTTTCGTTAAACCAATGTGGGTAGGTCGCGGGTGGGTCGCAAATGGGTCGCGGGTGGGTCGCGGGGTGGGTCGCGGGTGGGTCGCGGGGTGGGTCGCGGGTGTAAGGGCAGAAATCCACCCCTTGATAATCACCCCGACAAGCCAAGCTGTTTAGTAAACGCACACAAGTAATGAATGGAACAGGGCAGGGCTGTTTAGTAAACGCCCAGGGCCGTTTAATAAACGTCAATGGTCGGGTCCGGGTGGTTTTTCCTCCCCTGAGGGTGGGTCGCGGGGTGGGTCGCGGGTGGGTGGGTCGCGGGGGTGCGGTCGAGGATTGGTCGCGGGTGGGTCGCGGGTGGGTCGCGGGGTGGGTCGCGGGGTGCGGGTCGCGGGTGGGTCGCGGATAAGTCGCGGATGGGTCGCAAGGTGAGTCGCGGGTGGGTC
Organism: Prorocentrum cordatum; assembly: GCA_963575745.1. Taxonomy (NCBI): domain Eukaryota; class Dinophyceae; order Prorocentrales; family Prorocentraceae; genus Prorocentrum; species Prorocentrum cordatum. Next base: position 74,546 of record CAUYUJ010014925.1, read on the forward strand.
GCGGGGGTCGCGGTGGGTCGCGGTGTGGGTCGCGGGGTGGGTCGCGGGTGCGTCGAGGATGGTCGTGGGGTGGGTCGCGGGTGGGTCGCGGTCGCGGGGTGGGTCGCGGGTCGCGGGTGGGTCGCGGGGTGGGTCGCGGGTGGGTCGCGGGGGTCGCGGGTGTCGCGGGGGTCGCGGGGTGGGTCGGGGGTGTGTCGCGGGTGTAGAGGGCAGAAATCCACCCCATAATAATCACCAAGCCGTTTAGTAAACGCACGCAAGTAATGAATCGAACAGGGCAAGGCTGTTTAGTAAACGCCCAGGGCCGTTTAGTAAACGTCAATTGTCGGGTCAGGGTGGTTTTTCCTCCCCTGAGGGTGGGTCGCGGGTGGGTTGCGGGTGGGTCGCGGGGTGGGTCGCGGACGGGTCGCGGATGGGTCGCGGGGTGGGTCGCGGGGTGGGTCGCGGGGTGGGTCGCGGGGTGGGTCGCGGGTGGGTCGCGGGGTGTGTCGTGGGGTGGGTCGCGGGTGGGTCACGGGGTGGGGCGTGGGTTGGTCGCGGGGTGGGTCGCGGGGTGGGTCGCGGGATGGGACGACGACAACAAAGAACAACAGCAGCAGCAACAACAATCACAACAAAACAAACACAACAACAATACAACAAACAGAATTCTCACCACGAATTCCCTATTCAACCACGCACCCTGGGACAATGAAAGACCGTTCGGCGCCCTCACTCTGATCGAAGGACATTCAAACATTCACACATAATAAAAACATCCTCGGAAAATCTTCCCAGACTATTTTGAGTATGTTTGAATATTCCTCCTGTAGAAGGACAGGCCCGACTTCAGTGGAGGCGGGGGGGAAGAGGAATACAAACATAAAGAACGCATATCACGTCCCCACAGCCAGGTACGTCGACGCGGAGCGAAGCGAGGGCTTCCAACCTGAACGAGCGTGCCCGAAGCAGGGAGACAAGCGCAATGGGGGGGGGTAAGAAGGAGCAGAAGGCGAGGAGGAGGAACGGGAGGCGGTGGAGAGTAAGAAGTGGACGATGCTGGGGAGGAGCACCAATAACCACAGCAGCAGAGGAAGCCTGCAGCATGTGCTGGGAAGCACGCTCCTGATCCCTGGCACGGACTGGGCCGCTGGACGAGCTCCCGGCGTGAGCACACCAGAGAGTAGCCACCTCAGCCAAATACGACCATCGGCTACAGCCAAGACGCCGAAACAAGGAACAATTTGAATTCGGAAAGGGGCTCGATGTTCCTCACGTCCTTCCGTGGCTGCTCCTCGAGCCCTTCTCGGGCACCCAGGCTTTTTTGTTCAGGCCACAGAGGGGCTCCGCTCCTGATTTAGCGCTCCTCATTTCACCAGCCCGACTGTACCACTCGACATTCAGGGAGGCCACGCTGCCTACGCCAGACTTCGTAATAAAAGGGAGGGGGTCTGGACCCTCCAAGACAAGCCATTTCAGACCTCCCCCGTGGGAGAACCCTCCAAAACAGTGTCCCCGGACCCCCCAGGCCCTCCAATATAGCCTGGAAGAGACCCCCCCCCGAAATGAGACCCCCCTTTCTTTAAAATTCCGAAACCTGGAGTAAACACTCCTTGCCAGGCCCGACCTGCATCGACTATCAACATCGGATCGGATCGGACGCATCGTCCCGAGTCGACGTGAGATCGGATCGCCGCGCCCCGCTCCGGCTGGCCCCGGCCAGCGCCAAGGACTCGAGCCGCACGGCATCGAATCGGAATGGCGGCCCCGCGGTCGCAGCGCGCCGCACCGTGTCGAGGCGGATCGCAGGCGCCCTGCTTGCGTCAGACTGCCACGCGTCCGATGTATATAGGGGGCAAACAAACCGACCTCGCTGTTGACCACCCTCGCTTCCAAGAGATACCAAGCGATGCCAAACTACGGCTTGTACTGGTCAGGCCGCTTGACGAGGAGGCGCGTGCTATGACTTGGTTTTGTCTGGAAGCGAAAGCGGGGTAGGTAATTCACGCTCTGAGAATCGGATCGTAGGCGCCCCGCTTGCGTCACACTGCCACGCGTCCGATGTGTAGGTCAACAACCAGCGAAACGGAGTGATGCAACATTGAAGGGGCCCCGGGACACACACATAAATACACACAAATAAAAAGATTCCCCATATGTTCTCACATTTTCTATGTTTTTGTCTTCCCCCCATTTCCCATATTTCCCTATACTTTTAAGGGGAATCGACGATAATTTGTCTGTGTGTTTCTTTCCCTCCTGAAACATTACGGGCCGCTGAGTCGTTCGCAGGCCGACCACTTCCACGGCACCTTTCCGCACATGAGCAACGCGCAAGACAATCCGTGACCGCTCCACAGTGCAGAGAGGGCCCGCATGAGAGAAGCTGAATAAACCGCAAGGAACGATGGTGAGGCAACTGTGACGGAGAGGGTGACCTCGATCGGGCCGATGGGCAAGGACATGACCACCGTGATGTGAAACATCAGGCACAGTATGATTCCTCGACCCAGCCATCTGCGCATGCTCCAGAGTCGTCGAGCAACCCCCTCCGTCGAACAGTGTGCTGGCGTTCTTATGGGGGGCCACCTGCGAACCCCACCCCTATACCCCCGACGATTTCTGAGGGGGAGGGTGGGGTTCACTTCGTTCGGGTGGATTCCCTTCGGGAATCATCCGTTAAAATTGGAACGATACAGAGAAGATTAGCATGGCCCCTGCGCAAGGATGACACGCACACATCGAGAAGTGTATACAATTCACTTCGTTCGAAGCTCCCAAGTGAAGTGAACCCCACCCTCCCCCTCAGAAATCGTGGGGGTAGGGGTAGGGTTCGCAGGTGGCCCGCTATCTTACACACCCTGTGCAACATGGGCTGGGCCTCTCACCAGGGGTGGGCAGCAGTGTGAGCGTGGTCCGCGGCCAAGAACCCCGGTGGGCGCAGGGCAGCAGGACCCCGCGGCCGCAGCGCCCCCGCGATGAACCGAGAGAAGAGGCGACTCGGCCAGGTGCGGGTTCCGTCGACCACTCCTCCTCATCCTCCTCCTCCTCCTCCTCCTTCTCCTCCTTCTCCTCCTTCTCCTCCCTCCTCCCTCCTCCCTCCTCCCTCCTCCCTCCTCCCTCCTCCCTCCTCCTCCCTCCTCCTCCTCCCCTTCCCTCCTCCTCCTCCTCGTCCCTCCTCCTCCTCCCTCCTCCCTCCTCCTCGTCCCTCCTCTTTCCTCCTGGCTCCCGTGCCCTCCCGCCCTCCCTCTGCTCCGCAGCCCTCGCGAAGTGCCCTCGGCCCGCGCTCGCGGGCAGCGCGCAGCCTGTGCACGCCCCTGCGAAGAGCTGCAGCCGCGGCTGCCGGCCCAGGCCCCGGCCCTCTGTCGGGAGCGACCAAGAGGGGGGTGTCCAAGAGGGGTGTGTGCAATCATGACTGGCGGCATGTGCGCGGCCCTCCTCCTCCTCCTCCTCCTCCTCCTCCTCCTCCTCCTCCTCCTCCCTCCTCCCTCCTCCCTCCTCCCTCCTCCCTCCTCCTCCTCCTCCCAGCGGAGGGGCCAGGGACGTAATGAAATCAGAAGAGGCGCCATGAAGTCTGGGGAAATAGCATGGCCCGCGCCATGATATCCACCCCCCCCTAGTCATCGCCCCCCTCTTTGCCGCCCCCGACTCTGGACGGGCAGCGCGGCGGAGCCGGGGCCTTCGTGGAGGAGCCGGCTCTGCGCCGCACTCGGACGGCGTCCCCAACGAAGGCCCGAGCCTCTGAGAAAGCATCCCCTGGCCTTTGAGCAGGCCGGTCCCTACCGGCGCCGCATACCAGGACCCCAATCGAGTCTGCAATCACCAACCCGTTGTCCCGATAGCCTGCCCACACTACCGCCGAGGCCGTCCACGGAGACACCAACATCGAAAACCGATCGGGCCCCTGGCGAGACCGAGGCCGACCGACGCCAACAGGCCGCAAGCAGTCCAGCAGAGCGCAGCCACGCAGCGACGACGCAACAACCGAACGAACCAACCCGACGGAGCACGACAGGCGGCGACGCGACTGGACCGACCGAACTGCGGACTCCATGATCTACCCAGCTACACCAGCCCAAGTGTGGTCCCCCCTTTCCCTCACAATCCCCGTCTCCCACGATTTTCGCAAAGGGGAGAAAGATGAGTGCAAGGATGATCAAGACGAGGGGGGAGACGCGTGGTGGGGATGAGCGGAAGTAGGGAAAGGAAGCGTGGAGGAGGAGATAATGGCGAGGAGAGAGATAGGAGGGCGAAAAGCAAGCCAGATGACCAGGAGAGGAGAAGGGAGGTCGACGAACAGAGAAGAGGGAACCCTGCTTGAGGTCATCGTCACCACCGTGGCAGGTGGCTCAAACCTGTGTTCGCCCCCTCGATTCCTGGCCCGGCACCCCCCCAGGTGACCTGCCTTGACCGCGACGGACGCGACGGACTCCCCTGGGCCACCACGCAGCGCATGGCAAGGGAGCTCGCTCCGCGATCGGGGAGAGGGGCCCCCGCTCTGCAGTCGGGGAGAAGAAGTGGTGCCCGCTGCGCGACCGTGCACCGCGCATTTCGAGCGGGCCAAAGGGGCCTCGCGCAGGGTAGGGCGGCGCTCGCTCCGCGATCGGTGACGGGCCGGGCTCCGCGACAGGGGTGGCGCCTCGCGGTGCGACAGGGCGCCGCGTGCGCGGGCGGGGGTGCCGCGCGGGGATAACTGTCGCGTCGGCAGGGCCTCTGCACGCCCGAGCGGGGGCATTGTGCGGGAAGGCTGCGCCACACGAAAAGGAAAGCCACACGGGGAGGAAGCCCGACTGGTGGTGGGGGGGGGGGGGGGGGCACCCGAGAAAGGACGCCCAGTGGATCACTGGAGCGCCCCAGGGGCGGGAATCCCAGCGTGGAGACCCCATGGGGAAGAAATCCCATCGGTGTGGGTGGGGGGGGGGGGGCACTGAGAAAGACCCCCAAAGCCCAATTGGGAGCCGCGCTCCGCGAGGGGGGTGACAGCCCGCTCCGCGACCTGGGAGCCGTGCGCGCGGGCGGGGGCTTCGCGCGCACGAGGACGGCTGCGTCGCATCGGCGGGGGTCTCGCTCCGCGGCTGGCGGGGCCTCGCTCCGCGACAGGGGTGGCGCCCCTCTGCGGGACTGAGCGCTGCTCGCGTGGACGGGGGTCTCGCTCGGGGGAGGCTGCACGGCACGAGAGGGAAGGAATGCCATCTGGAGGGGCCCGGGAGCAGGAGCTCCAGGTGTGGTCCCCGGCCCAGCTGGCAGTTCGGCACGGAGGCTGCGAAGGACCCCCGTATGGTCACACGTGTGCAGCCGCTGCTGGACCCCCCCCCGGGGCCGCTCGGAGTCAGTACAAGAGGACTTCGAATCTGACCTGCGCACATGGCGAAAGAGGCACAACCAACCTCCTGGCGTCGCGGGCGAGCCTAACCACGCCCACCCCATCGGTCGCGTGGCGCTCGGCTGGCTGCTCCGACCCACCGCTGCTCGCGCATGACGTTAGGCAGATGCGGCGCTCGCTCTTGGGAGAAGGGCGGGACGGGGGACGAAGGAGATGAGGACCAGCAACAGCTGCCCATTATGCAAACGCAACTGTACTTTCTGATGAGGATGGGAAGGAGTGAGCCTTGCAACATGAGAGAAACATAGAAGGACGAGGGGGATGATTTTGGGGGATAGCGAGCGGCAGGAATATACCTGGATACAACTGTAAATGTGCTTAGCTCTGCTGCGCCCAATGAAAGCCACGGGTCCACAGGTGGCGCAGGTAACGAGGAACGACAACATCCAATCAAACGTGATGCCGACCATCCCGACGAAGGCTAGCGACACGGCCAAGACCTCGGGTTCTCGGAGGAATGACGGATGGAAGGTGCGGGATGGATGGTGGTGGCTCGGAAATCCGCAAAGAATATGAGGTCCATCAGCAAAGGTGCTAGAAAGCGCTGGTCCGGATTGCCTTGGGCCAGGTCTCACGGCGGAATAATGGTATCATGAGCAAGTTAATGCGAGGAGACTGGAGAAGATGAAAACAATGTCATTTTAGAGACAGCGGCTGCGATAATAATGAGGGCAGACTGTCTTCCTTATACGACCTCATTGTCTCGTCGTGCACTGCTGCCAGAGATTTTCTCCGCACATGGACGGAGCATCGCATTGAGAAACGATTCTGACATTACCCGAGAGACCGCGAGGCTCTCCATATGATCTGCAGGAGGCCTCGGTCCTGACGCTTTCTCAGTGCGCCTCGAGATTCGGGAGATCTTCTGCGCGAGCCCAAACTATGACACTGACTTCTGGCGTTCCAGCAGGATCCTGACAATATTGTATTCACATGTGTCCTGAATTCCAATGAGTCACGGGGGGCAGAACTCCCTCCACTGTGGCGTCCACGGACACCAAAGTGGGCAGGTGGGCGAGCAATTGAACCAACGCCAACTTCCGGATCTGGAGCCCAATGCCCCAGGAATCAAACCGTCAAAGGATCTCAGGAACAGCCGTCCAGCGCGAAACGAGCAAGAAGACTGTATGGGGTGCTCCAGAAGAAAAACACACTTGGCGCTCTCGTGACAGCCGTGATCTCGTGCGCACAGGCGCTCCAACCTTGGCACGCACGCCCAAGAATGACAACGAGCAGCATACACATACAACACGTTCGGAGGTCAGCGAGGAGTTCTGGCGTGCGGAGCGCGCCAGTGGCGGCACTGGAGGCGCGCGTCGGGGAAGTGTGGACCGCGGTCCAAAGCCGACACCAAAAAATCCCGTGCGGGCCTCCGAAAGAATATGTTTCTTTCGTTGATCGGTTTCTTGCAAGTGCGGGCGTGAAGCGCCCGACGACCATTGGGCCAAGAACTCCCATAGCTTTGGGGAGCTTCCGCTTCACACAACTCTTCGGCCGCAGGCTCCCCGACGCAAACTCCTCATTCTCCTCCCCCCACCCCCCTGGTCCTCCCACCCTTATCCCTCCTCCTCGGGCGCGAGAAGGGCCGTCGCAGGCCGAAAACGGAGAAGAATTAATGCATGACACCCGTGTCTCTAAAACCCTCCGGCGAGAGTTCGCCCTCCCCGCTTGTGACCAGGGTGTTGAGCGTGCCCGACACGAGCTCCTTCTGCGCCTCGGCCATGACCCACAGATTGGACGTGTGGAACGCGTCCTGGGCCCGAGAGCACCACACCATTGCTCCCGAGAGAAGGAGGAGGAGGAGGAGAAGGAGGAGGAGGAGGAGGAGGAGGAGGAGGAACGCAACGACAAGTAAAAGGAATGATAGACTGATTCCTTCCGCATGCCTTACCATGGCTCAAGAACTCCGAAACTTCAATCCTTCAATGCACAGCATGCAGACTCACGCAATGGCCACCCAGTAGAAAGGGCGGAATGCAAATTCAAAGGCGAGTGGAAAACAGCAACAACCACCCAATAGGTAATGAGAATCGGCCTGGTTTCCCAACCTGCTTTGCTGCACATGTGTTCCAAGATTGCCCAGGACACCGTGGCCTACAAAGCCGGCGCCAGATAGCAGATTGAAGCCGGCGCAGGCTTTGCTGGGAAAGCCCGACGTGTCGCTGCCCTCCTTCGGGCGTCACCATCTCCGTACAGTGCCCACCCAACTCATTGTGCCAAACGAATGGCATGGGAGCGTGAAAGGCGGGCCCCCGATCGAACAGTCCAAAACGGTGGGGCACCCGTCCTTTGCGACCCGGCTTGCCTCCTCGTTGTAGCGGTCAAGGTGCTCGTCCCACCTGGCTCGGACTCTCCCACCCCACTCCACTCCTTGCACCTCGGGCGGCCCTCTTGGCTCGCGAGAGCCCCCAGGCTGCAGGCAGGTCCTCGACGCGCCGCAGGCGGGCGTCGGGAAAGGCCATGACGACGAGGACGGCGAGGAAGAGGCAGATCGCAAGAAAGAGGCCTCGGGCAAGCCGCCGACGCGAAGACGACGAGGAGGACGAGAAAGACGCTGGCGACGACGCCCCCGCCCTGACGAACTGCACGAGGGCGCCGTGGTCTGGCGCCGGCGAGCACGCCGGAGCGGCAGCTGCGAGGGCGGACCCGCGCAGAGGCGGGCACCGCCCGCAGAGCACAGGCGGCGGCCACGTGCGCGCGCGCCTGTTCGGGCGCTCGCCGCAGGTCCGCCCGGGCCCCCAGCGACCAGGCCAGCGTGCTCGCGGGAGCTCGTGCCGCACGCCGGTGCGCTCGTGGGCCCGGCGACCGCGCGGCTCTCGCTGAGCGAGGTCGGCTTCCTCAACATTATTGCTCCTGAAAGTGGTGGCAGCAACTTCACAGGGGAAAGGGGGATGGCTTTCAAAATGTGGTGGTCGCCTCAGCGCCGCGCACATTCGCGTCCAAAGCTGCAACGTGCGCACGGATGGACGGCGGACCGTGTTCACCATGTGGCTCTCGCGTTCGCGCCGCGCACACTCGTCGCAGAAAGTTGCAGCACGCAGATGGAGGCCGGAGCCGGTTCAAAGCATGGCTCCCGCCTGCGCGCCGCGTGCCATACTCGTCTTGGGCAGCCGCAACCGCTTCGCGCGTGGATGGCGATCCCTCTTCGACACGTCGCTGCCTCGCCTCAGCGCCGCGTGCACTCGCTGAACACAAGTGCAAGCGTTTCACGGATGGTGGGCGGTTCCTCTCAGAGTGTGGCTCTCGCCCAGGCGCCGCGCACACTCGTGGTCAGAACGCGCGAACCTTTCGCGGATTCTCATGGTTATCACATCAGCAATGGTGTTTTGCCACGATGTCGGATTGTCAGGGCGTAAGAGTTCTGTGCAACCGTGGTGTTGGAGTCCCAGAATTTGCGTCCTGGGGCGATTCAGGATCGTCACGACGCGACAATAACGAGGATTCGCGGCGTTGTCCCAGGAACGGTGTTCGGACGCCGTTCAGCATTGTCAACACGGTTCTCTTCCAACGGAGCAGTTGCCTTAGTAAAAATGGAAAATGAAGCCTGGTATGGGGCCCGTGAAGAGGGAACTTGGAGGGACTGCTTATTGCACGATCGTTGATGACTAGTCCACCTCCGCCGCCTCCTCCTCCTCCTCCGCCTCCTCCCTCCTCATGAGGCGGACGCCTCCTCCCTCCCTCCTCCTCCTCCTCCGCCTCCTCCCTCCCTCCTCCTCCTCCTCCGCCTCCTCCCTCCCGCCTCCTCCCTCCCTCCTCCTCCTCCTCCTCCCTCCCTCCCTCCTCCTCCGCATCCTCCCTCCTCCCTCCCTCCCTCCTCCTCTCCTCCTCCTCCCTCCTCCTCCTCCTCCTCCTCCTCCTCCTCCTCCTCCTCCTCCTCCTCCTCCCTCCTCATGAGGCGGACGCCCCTACCGCGCGCCACCTCCTCTTCAGCTCCAGGGAGAAGTCGGCGTCCGCCGAGCGCCTCGGCGCCCCCCCCCTGGCGGCCGAGCCCGGATTGGCCGGCCGCGGCGGCGGCGGCCTCCGCCCAAAGGGGGCCGCTCCACTGCGGGCAGGCGAAGACACAGCCCAGGTGTGAGCGTGGCTGGTCAGAGTGTCAGTGGGCTGTGTGCGTACAACGGGGGCTCGGCCACAAGAAACCTCCGCAAGAAACCCAACCCTGAAATCCGCGATGTGTGCAGTGAAAATCCACATGTGTCGATCGATAATCGTCAAGATTTGATTGGGAGCCCATCGAAATCCAAGAAACCCAGGGCACCCTGGCAAAATCCAACTGGTTTCTTGGCACGCGCCCCCACTGTATCAGTATGAGCATGGTCAGTCTGATTCTGAGTAGATCTGGGCGTGAATGATCTGAGTCTGGGCGAGCCCGAGCGTGCGTGGATCTGAGCACCAGGGGATCTGAGCGCGTCTGTGGCCTGAAAAGCAACAGGGGTGACTCTCAAAATGAGCGAGTCTGAATATGGGCGATTCTGGGATAGGGGAGTCTGTCAGCGAGCCCGAGTCTGACTACGAAAACAGCCTGAGAATGAGTGGGACCGAGTGCCAGTGCTTCTACGTATGAGTCAGTATGAGTTCAGAATCGAAATATGCTTTTAGGAAAGATGAATAGAACGTGAAGGACGGAGGAGGAATGAGGGAGGTGGAGACATCACACTAACATTAC
>CAUYUJ010014925.1:89483-96983 GCA_963575745.1 Prorocentrum cordatum
TCCTCCTCCTCCCCACTTCATGCCGCCTGCTCCTCCGCCCTACTTCATGCCTCCTCCTCCTCCTTCTCCTCCTTCTCCCTCTCTCCTGCCTCTTCGTCCCTTGCCCCTCCCTCCGAGCAACATCCCGTTTGATGGCTTCAGGGTCTATGTGAGCTGAAAAAGGCCACCCGTGCACGCTCCAGCCCACGAGGCGCACCTGAGGGTGGAAGGAGGGAGTCTCCCATGCAATCTTGCTGGCTCTTGCGAATCGACGCTCACCGAGGCTAATGGACGCCGGTCGACGCCACATCGGCGCTGATCGACGCCGGTCGACGTTAAACCAGCGCGCCCCCATCGATCACCAGGCGCTGGCACATGCTAATGCATTTTTCTATAGGCGGGGTTATTGCGAGGGCACAGACGGCTCTCATGGCTTGCTACCGAAGCCTCCTCTGCTCCTCCCCCCCCCGCGGAAGTCCAGAACGCTTTCCCCGCGAGACTGGTGTCCGAGAGGGACCTGTAGCTGAAGTGCTCGGCCACGCTGTTGAACTCGGCCTGCCACGGGACGGGTGGCGAGCCCCCTGTCCTCGACCCCTGGGGGGCTTCGACTGGACCAAACGTTTGGTTTCGTGCGTGGTTTTTTCGCCAAATGATCAAGGATGCTCCTCGATGGTCCTCGCCGAAGGAAAAATGCACACGTCCGAGCGATGCCAAGACCTCGGGGGGGGGGGGGCGTCCGCACAGCCCCCCGGCGGGGGGTCTGCGCACTCGGACCTGGGCCAGAAGAACACCACTCTTCAAGAGCTACTGCACTTGGGGGGGGGGGGGGGGGGAAAAAGCGGGTGCGAGGGCCCGCGCCGATCGGCAAGGCCATGACCTAGAACACGATCATGCGTCGTCTGCTTCCGTGGCCCGCTCTTTGGTCCCGATCGGATCTCTCCTCTTGTCCATGCCGTGCGTGCTGTGCACACCCCTGCGTACCTGGGTGTACAGTCGGACCTAGGCCAGAAGAGCATCCCTCAAGAGCACGAGACCCTCCGCAGGCCAAAACACACTGAACTTCTAAGGGCACCCTCCCCAGGAGCCACGAGGACACTAGGGTACCCTCCCCGAACCGACCTCGATCTTGAGCCTCGGTCCGACTGTATTCCCGAGTTCTCACGGCCTGGCTTTGGGGGGGGAGCTTTAGGTCGGGCATGCCCCCCTACAGGCGGATCTTGGACGAAACACTGAAAATGCTCAGAGCCTGTCCCAAAAAATACTCAAAACGAACATCGGAAAATGATCCCCATATCATGTCGTGGCTATGCCTGAACACTCCTCCTGTAGAGGGGTATACATGCCCGACGTAAGGGGAGCTCGGGGATTTGAGCAGGGACCGACCGTCCCGGCATTCCTATAGTCATACCACGAAATGTTCTCAGAACCCAACGATGTTCTAAGAACAAAAACGATGTTCTTAGAACATAAGCCCGATGTGATAAAACAAGACCATATAAAACAGGCATGTTCTAAGACTACTTCGTGGAAGCCACAACAAAAAAGTTCCTAGGAGAATGCTTGGTAGGGCTATCGGCGAGCCAGGACGCTCCGCCACTGCTTGAGGGCTCGGGGGGCGAGACATCGCCTGCGAGCCTGGGCCCCCTCCGTAGGGGCGCGCCGCGCCGAGGCGCCCTGCAGGCCTCGGCGCCCCAAGTGCGGCCCCCGCGCCGGGGCCACCCCCCCGGGGGACCCCTGGGGCGCGCCCCGGGACACTCGCCATCGCTTGGACGTCCATTCCCTGTATTTTTTGGGGGGTTCGTGCGTGTTTTTTTTCGCCAAATGGTCAAGGATGCTCCTCGATGGTCCTCGCCGAGGAAAAGACGCACACGTCCGAGCGATGCCGAGGACACCCTGCTCTCGGGAGGCCCTCCACCCAGCCCATGCCACAGCCCTGTTCCCCCCTCCGCGCGCCCCGCGCCCTCCCCCTGCCCTGCCCCCAGTGCCCTCGACTCGCTCCGGCTGCCCCCCCCTGCCACGTCCGCCGGCTCCCTGCCCCCTGCCGTCCCCTGCCCCCAGCGCCTCCCCCTCCCCTCTCCATGCACTCAGACTCCCCCCCTGCCCTCCCCTCCGGTCCCCTCCCTCATCCGGCACCTTCTGGGCTGCCCGCGAACGCACCTTCCTTCACTGCCCAAGCATCCTGCAAAGCCCTCCTGTCTAGTTACCTCCAGGGGTGTGGCCCAGGATGATCAAATGTTGACATGCCGCGATCACGATGTCGGTTCAAATCGATTTCAATTCGGGCCCAGGTAGAAAATTTGAGCTATGCTACAAGTGCTACGCAAGTGGATTGATAAACCGTTTGCTTCGGATCAAATGCTCTAGCATGAAAAGGTCGGTGGGACAATGGGGGTGCCAACGCGAGAAACTTTGACCCGCAGACGATCTACCGCAGAAATACTCTGGGAAACGCTCTGGGAGAGAATGTGACATGAATACCGGGAGGCTGGTCCAATTAACACTAGACGCATGGCAACCGCACCCGGCGAAAACGAAACTGGACTGGAGTAGTAGTGTGGATGTGCGTAGACGTCATCCCGCCGGACGCCCCAGGAGCTCACGACAGTGCCAACCGCAGCGCAACTGGCATCACCAACGGAAGGGCACAATAGCTTGAATGCAAGAATGGTGCGTCGCGCTGTTGGTACTCCCAGGTGCTCACGAAAGTGCCGACGGTTGGGCGGTTGGCAGCGCCCAGGAGGGCGAGGTGTAGGCTGGGTCTGCATAGCGTATCACTCCGCCGAACGTCCCGGAAGTTCACCACAGTGCCGACGGCAGCGCAGTGGGCGTCACTCCGCCGGACTTCCCAGGAGCGCATCAAAGTGCCGACAAATTCGGAGCTGGTGGCACCTAGGGAGCCGAGGTCTAGTTTGGGTGTGCGCAGCGCGTAACCCCGCTGGACTTCGCAGGCGCGCACGAGCGTGCCGACAGCTGCGCAGTTGGCAGCGCCGAGGGAGGGTAATTGAGCGAGGAAGCAGCGAACAGGAAGCGAGGAGACGGCGAGGAGGGGAAGAGGAAGCAGGAGGAGGTGGAGGAGCATCAGGTGCTCCGCTCAATAGGAGGACCCTGCCAAAGCAGGAATGGGGGAAACAGAGGGTGGATTGCACCCCTTTAAACGATTGAGACGGGTAGATCTGCAACCCCATGATCAGGATGATGAGGAGGCGGAAAGACAGGGAGGACGACTGGAGAGAAGAGAGGGGAGAACGAAGGAAGGAAAGGAGGAAAAATGGATTACGAGGGCCGCATTGATGAATCCGACACAAAATCGCAGGAGCCATCTCGAGAGATCGCTGTAAACGACGCCAGAGCCTGGCAAGGACGAGACGCTTCGCTTTTCGATCACAGAAAGCCCTTCGTCCTTGGATCTCAGCCTCAGGAATTCGCATCCCGTCCTCTTCGCCCTCCTGCTCCCCACGTTGACCCTCTTGATGCTCACTCTGTTCCTCATCCCGCTCTCCATTCCCCCTGCCGGTCCTCCCTCCTCCGCCGCCTCCTTCGCCCACCTTCTCCTTCTTGACCTCCTCCCCATCCCCCTCTCTCCCCCTCGTCCTTCTGAGAAGGACGAGGAGGAGGAGGTGGAGAAAGGTTAGAACGCCACAGGTTTTCACCTCGGGCTTGCTTAACGTAAAAGGTGGAGGAGAAGTAGGAGGATGGCGAGGAAGACGGCGCCAACAGAGAGGAAAGGGCTGGCACTCCCCCCGCTGCATCGTCCTCCATTCCTTTCCCTCATACATTAGATAACTCCTGCCTGTCGCAACCCGAGGTCGGCCGGGCGTTTAGCCTGGGAATTTCTCGGCATGTATGATCACGAAGCTTACACTTTGCAACCGTTTAACGTATGGAAGGCAGGTCGCCTTCACGGCGTGGCTCTCGCATTGGCGCCGCGCGCATCCGTCCTAAACAACTGCAGAAGTTGTACGGAATGAGGGTGTTTTCTTCCAAATGTGGCTCTCACCTTGGCGCCGCGCACATCCGTCTTTGAAAGGTGCACCAGCTTCGCGGATGGAGGGCCGGTGGTTTTCAAAATATGGCTCTCGCCTCAGCGCCGCGCGCATTCGTCTTTCCTCTCTCTTTGTTATACTGTTTTTTTGTTTTTAAAGCGTGCCACGGATGGTTGTTCTCGCCTTACCACCGCGCACATTCGTTGTTTTACCATTTGCGGGAGCTTCATGGATGGAGGGCGGCTCCTTTTCAAAATGTGGCTCTCGTCCTGGCCGTGCGTTCGTTTGAATACTTGTTCAACAGTTTCACGGAGTCTCCTGATTAATGTGCCAGAAACTGCGTTTTGGCACGATGGCGGACTGTCAGGGCGCAACAATTACGTCGATTCGCGGTGTTGACGTCCCAGGAATGGTTTTGTGGCACGATCCAGGACCGTCAAGACGCAACGATGACGGTGATTCGCGGCGTTGAAGTCCGCAGAACGGTGCCCTGGCACAGCTACGTAAATATTTTCAACCGGTTGTTTTCCAACTGGGAGCTTCCTCCAGTGACGAAAGAAGCATTGCATGCGCATGTGAAGAGGAAACTTGGAGAGAGGGTTTATTGCAATATGGTTGATGCGGCTTGGGTTTACACTGGTCCTCCTCCTTCGCCCCCTCCTCCCCCCCTCCCTTCCTCCTCCTCCCTTCCTCCTCCTCCTCCTCCTCCTCCTCCGCCGCCTCCATACTTTCGAAATCGCCCAGACCTCTTACAACTGCGTTGCTTTCCATATGTTGCGTTGCTTTCCATATGTCAACTCGTGGCAGTGCCGCTACTTGGCGCTCGAGCTCGTTGGCTTTCACCTCCACTGCTGTCCACGCTCCGTGCGGACCCAATGCCAACAGATGCTGGGTATGACGGGTGAGCTTCGAGAGCTGGTCCCCTGTAAGTAGTCTCATTGATGGCCGTACGAAAGGCCTGCACTGCATCCCGAAGGTATTGTTGAGAAACTCCGTGCTTCTTTATGGCCTGGATGCCGTTAAGGATAGGCTGTTCTTTTACACGTAGTATCTGTGAACATTGCCCCACGGTGAATCCGTCCATCTCCCCAACAGTTGAGGTCAACGGCACGCTTTCACCTTTGGCTCTATCTTCCTGCTGAGTGCCATGGGCGTCCAGCTGGCGCGTTGGAGCTTGATGCTGCAGCTCACTCGTGAAAGCAACGTCGTCCAGTCCGTGCATTTCATGTAGTGGGCTGTGGATGCGGTGCTGCTTTGCCCTCCTCCCAGTCGGCTGCGGCGAGGATGGAGGAGCAGATGATTGAAGGGAATCCTTGAATAGCTGCTTGACCGGGGTGCCCGACACGCGTGTTTTGCCACCACCAGAAAAAAAACGTGGTCATAACTTTACAGGAAGTCCTGTGGTCGCTGGAGCAGCTTGAGCTCTTCGAGCTCCACGAGGGGGGGGGCGACCACTGGGGGAGAGAGAAGCGTGCTGTGCACTTTCCGTGCCCCTTCCGGGCACAAAAGGTGCACCTGTCTTCGCCCGGACTGCTCAACGCCCCCCCCCCAATATATATATATATATATATATATATATAGATATATATATATATAGAACAAGAACAATCAATGCCAATCTAAACTTCTGGCGCTCCGCGCTGATTTCTGGGATCTGCGCTGGACCCCCCCCCCCTGGCGCGCGCGGAGCGCGCCAGGGGCGGCGCCGGAGGCGCCGCCAGGGATGGCCCAGCGCAGAGCGTCGGAGAAATCCGCGCCGAGAGTCGGAAGTTGATGTCTATGGCGCTTTTTCTTCTGCGACAGTACTCAACGCGCCCACCCCCCCCTCGTCCCCTCGTCCCCCCCCCCCCCACGCACGGGCGGACATCACGAGGCCCCCGCAGCTGCCGGAGCCCACCCGAGCGGCCCATCAAGCGGATCTGCCGAAGCAGGCCCCCGGAGCAGGGGGCCCGGCCCGGACTCCCCCGTGGGCGTTGCGAAAGGTGCCCCTGGCCCAAGGTGCCTCTCAGCTTCTCGCTCGACTTTTGGAGCCCCTGGGGCCCTCTGGGCCTCGTAGGGGTTGCTCTGGAGGCCGTGGGGGCCTCCTGGGACATCTTGGGGGCACCTCGGGCCAGGGGGCACTTCGAGCAACATCCGACCACCCCCCTCCCTCAGGAGGCCCTGGAGAGACGCCCCGGAGTGCCTTGCACACCGGGCGGCCCTGCCCTTCGGTAGGGTTGGGCGGCGCGCCCGGGGGAGAAGTGAGAGGAAGGGCCAGGCCTTCTCAGCAGGCTCGAGGCCCCCCCGGCGCCCTCCTCGCAGGCACAGGACACTTCTCAGCAGGCGCGAGGGCTCCTGAGAAGGGTCCCGCCGCCCTCTGAGAAGGCCTGGTCCTTCCCATTTCCCACCCTCGTTCGCCACCGATCTGCCCCTAGGCCCTAGGCTAGGTGGCGACATCCGAACCCTGCCTCCGCCAACCATCGGTTCTCCTGAATCGATGGGAGGCGGGGGCACGCTCGGATTTCGCCACGAGATCGACGAATTCCGAACCCTCTCCCCGCCGCCCATCGAGTTGCCCAGATCTTTGATCGGCGAGGGTATGCTGCGGATTTCGCCGCCGACCAGCCCCCTGGGGCTCGTAGGGCAAACAAGGTACAGTCGGGAACTTTTGCGCAGCGTGACGCCACGGCGGCACCAGCGACACGCTATGCCATGCGAGCAGAAAGCGTGTCGCTCTGCTCCGCGGGGCGGGAGGCTGGGGAAGGCTCGACACGTTGACGCTTGGGGACCCGGAAGTGGATAGCGTGTCGCGCCGAAGCGTGGTGGGCCAGAACTGGCGGAGCGACAAGCGATCCAAAATTTCCCGACCGTGTCATCAGTCGGACGACCTCATGACCGTGCCACTTTTGAAAAACGCGTCAGGGCTTCATACTACAATGCGACTGAACAGCGCGCGCCGTTTGGAAGACGACGCACGTGTCATTGACACTCTTGTTATCCCTGCCGATGAGTCCCCACAGCAAGTCCTGTGGCCACACGGTCTGGCGAGTCAAACAAGTGATCCGAGCAAACGATCCCCAAGCCTCCAGCGCCTCGAGTCAAAGTCAAGACGCAATGGTGTTCGGCTCTCGGGGAAGCCCTGGCCAGGCCCCAGGACCGCCAAACACAGATCTGGGCTGAAACACTTGGCCCCTGAGGAAATGGTCGGCATCTCTGTTGGCCGCGGACTGAGAGGAGTCACATCGTCGGATGCCCTGGACCGGGGCGTGTTGGGGCCTGGGCCTCGTCCTCTTCGAGGATGCCTCGAGCACCCGCGAACACCCCTCAAAAAATAGGTCCCCGAGGCCGCCTGGCAACAGACCGCACGGTGAGGTCCCTCGAGGTCCATAGGTCGCCCGACTTCGCGCAGTGCGCCCCGCGACACGCGATGATCTTCGCGCCCTCGCGCCCTCGCTCCGCCCCCATTGGAGAAGGGCACCCGCTCTGGTCCAGACCGAAGAGACCCGATGCGGTGACTCCCCAGACCTCTCCCGCGGTGCGTTCCGACTAGAACTTCGAG
>CAUYUJ010014925.1:101983-119483 GCA_963575745.1 Prorocentrum cordatum
CTCACCCTTCAGACCAGTAGGGGCCCGACCACAGGAAACCTTCCACAAGAAGCCTAACCCTGAGACCCCAGGACGTCCATTGACTTTTGGTGGGAACGTCACGCACGCCACAGCAAAACCGTCGAAACCCAAGAAACCAAGGGCACCCTGGAGGCAAGCAGGGTGTTTCTTTGGGTCTCCACTGCAAACGCTGGTGCCTCCTGAGACCTCACCCTTCAGCATCACCCCTTGCAAGTCGATGCTGCGACCGCTGCTTGAGAGGCCTGCGGGCAGATCGCCGCGCCTTTTGCAGCCTCCGACGCGCACGCCCGGCGCGAGCTCGCAAGCGACGAACGCCAACGACCGACGGCGAGCCCACTTCTGGAGACACCAAAAAAGTACCGACATCCCACTGCTCCACGAACCTCTCCCCTCTCCTGGGGTGCGTCATGACCGGCATGTCGAGGCGAAGCCAACGGAGGCGAATCCAGCGGTGCCCAGGAGGCCCCACGGGGCGAGAACGAGGGGAGACAAGAGGCGTGGGTACCTTTTCCTCCTCCTCTGACCATCCGTCACCCCCCATGTGGCGAAACGTCGGATCCCGAGGGCAGGTTCTCCATCCCGGGCCGTCTGTGAGATGCCCCGCGGAGGAGCCCTGGCCCGCTGTCTGAGGCGCTACCTTACCCCTCGGTCCTTCCGCGCCGTTCTATCGTTTGAGCAGGGACCGACCGTCCCGGCATTCCTATAGTCATACCACGGAATGTTCTTAGAACCCAGAAATGTTCTAAGAACAAAAACCATGTTCTTAGAACATTAACCCGATGTGTTACACCAAGGCAATCTCAGCCAGAAATGTTCTAAGAACATTTCGTGGCCACCACAGAAGGTTCTTAGAGCATTGTTCGGTGGGGCTATAGGCGAGCCGGGACGCTCCGCCACTGCTTGAACCTTCCCCCTCGGTCCTTCCGCGCCGCTCTATCGTGCGGAACTCCACCTCCGGAGCGCCTCCGCTGGCGTCGCGAAGGCGTGCTGGCGCCCGGCCCGAGCGCAAAAGCTCCCGCCAAGAAGGCGCGCATGAAGAGCCGAACGGCGCGCCTGCGCCCACGGGTTGGACATGTCGTGGGCGTCGTTGAAGGCCCAGGCCTGGTCCAGGTCCACCGGGCCTGCGTGGGCGGCCGGAGGCTCGGGCGGAGGAGCTCAGACACCAAGGGCTGGAGGTCGGGGGCCTGGAGTACGCAGAGAGAACAAAAAAGGACCGCGACGCCGAAGTACGGTGGGGGGGATGCGGGAGGAGATCCCCCCCAGCTGCCCGCATGCGCTGAGCAGGGGCCCAGGTGAGTCCACGAACGCACGAGGGGGCGCCGGCAGGAAGAAGCAGAGGGAGGGGGCAGCATCGGGCGCAGACCAGCGAGAAGAGCACCAGCAGGAGGAGGGCGCCAGAAGGCGACAGCGGCAAGGCACACGCAGGGCGGATGGAGCGACAACAGGAGGGGCCGCGGGGGGAGCCGTCGGGGAGGATGGGCAACCCCCTCAGGCGCAGCGGGGAAGATACTTCTGCGGCAACTCACGGGGACCTCCCATACCATCTTGTCGACATTTGCGAGCCAAGTCCAAACGACGCTGATCGACGCCACATCCACGTCAGATCGACGCTAATCGACACTCGTCGACGCTAATCGGCGCTGCCCCATCGGTTACCAGACGCCAATCGACGCTACCGCGCTCTAAAGGAGGGATCACGCTCACGATGGTGCACACGGCTCCTATGACTTGCTCGCCACCGAAAGATACAAGGGGGGAGGGGGGGGGCTGCCCCAAGCATGGGGCCGGAACGGAGCAGACACTGCATCGACTCAGGGTCGCTCAGCGTGAGATCTGACCGAATGATCAGGCAGGGCCGCGCTGTAAAATCAGAGGCTGCAGCGACTCCCTGGGCCACTGGGCCACAATCCCCGGGGCCAGGAAGCAACGTTGCCCGCAATCTGCACCCTGGCTCCTACGACGACGAGCTACGACAACGCGACGCACGGCCAGCGCGGCTAGAGAAGCCTGCCCAAGGTGGGCATGCGGATGCAAACTTCACCCAGGGACCTAACCCCCCAGGAGCCCGACTTCTGACTATCGGCCCCCCGCCCCCCCGCCTCGTCACGTCACGTTTCGCGCCGGTTCTGGGAACTGGCCACTCTGAAGCATTCCCAGACGGCGCCAGCGCGAGTCGTGACGAGATCGCCCCCGCCCCCCTGTCCCCCCCAGCCCCCCCAGTCACGCCCGTCATTCAAGAGGCCCAGGGACGCACAAACAAATGCAAACAAATCCCAAGATTCCCTGAATCTTCCCATCTTTTCTGGGTTGTCGTCTTCCCCCCCGCTTCCCATATTTCCTTATCTTCTCTGGGGAAGCGACGATTCATTGTGTCTGTGTGTTTCTCCCCCCCCCCCTGAAGAGTCCTTAGACGTCTGGCACAACGCCCAGGCAAAGCGAGGTTTGGCTGGGGCCAGCGAGGCGGGAAGCCCTGCTGGATCCCGAGGGGCGCAAGAAGGGGGGCGACCGTGGAGAGAGCTCCGCAGAACACGGGAGCGGCAAGGCCCCGCGCGTGTGCGCGCCGCGGGGCGCTCCGCTGGACCTTCCCGGGGCGTTGGGTCCTGGCGACCGCTGCGCGATGGGCAGCAGCCGGGAGAAAGGCGACGCGTGCGGGAGCGCGGCGACCGTTGCGCGTTTGGGCACACCCCTCCTCCCCCTCCCCTCCCCTCCCCCTTCCCCTTCTCCGCCCTCCCTCCCTCCCTCCCTCCCTCCCTCTCCCTCCCTCCCTCCCTCCCTCCCTCCCTCCCTCCCTCCCTCCATCCGGTGGGCGGACAAAAAGTGTCCACACTTGTCGCGCCAAGACATCTCGTCGTCAAATCACGTCGAACGAATATGGATTCCCCCCTTTCCCCTAACTCAAAGTTGGCGGGGTTAGGCGGCAGGCCGCGCGCCAGGGACAAAATGTGGATACTTCAACTTTGGGTTTCGGGGGGGGGGGGGTGCGAGTCGAGTGCGTCATGCTGCTGCGGTTGTTATCACGTCGCAGTGTCTTGCCACCCTGGGTGTGGACACTCTTTGTCCGGGCACCCCCTCCCTACTCCCCCCTCCCTCCCTCCCTCCCTCCCTCCCTCCATCCCCCTCCCCCTCCCCCTCCTCCTCCTCCTCCTCCTCCTCCTCCTCCTCCTCTCCTTCCTCCTCCTCCTCCTCCTCCTCCTCCTCCTCCTCTCTCCTATCATCGCATCATCATCATCATCATCATCATCATCATCTCCCGCCTCCCCTCCTCCTCCTCCACCTCCACCATCCTCCTCCTCCTCCTCCTCCTCCTCCTCCTCCTCCTCCTCCTCCTCCTCCCAGAGGGGATGTGTGCGCGAGCGCGGCGACCGCGGCGCGTCTGGGCCCACCCGGGGAGGGCGGGGGTTCACCTGGGCCTGCGCCTCGCTCTCGGGCCTGCGAGGCGGGGTCCCGTCCCGTGGGCGCAGGACGCCTGCCACAGTTCAACGTTGGCACCACCCACGGCGGGCCGTGTCTCCATTGGGCACTCGTATGATTATATGTTGTCCCCTATCGTACTGAAGGGTCACATCCCAGAAATCATTTCGAGCACCTCGAAAAGTATCGAAACAGTGTCGAAAGAGTATCGCCCCCCGGGGCACGAGACGGGAAAACTCCAGTGTCGGTACTCTCTTCTTGGTGCTCGAACTTCTTTCTGGTGGTCAAGGCTAAAGTAGGTTGGAACATCATAAGCATGATCAATCACTATGATACCTCGCTGGAACCCCGAGTAATGCTTCAAAATGGCGACCGTTGCAGTCCGTGACGCGTTTGGCAGCATCCAAGGAGGGCAAAAGCCACACCTGAGGCTGTGACGCGGGAGCCCCCGTCGGGCCCCTCCGCGGCGCAGGAGCGTGGCGACAGTTACATTACACGTCGGGTCGCACCCATGAGGGCCATTTCTCCTTTGTCGGCGGCGAACCCAGGGGGAAGTGAGAGGGGATGGGCATTCAGGGCGGCAGGGCTTCTCAGAAGTCCTCGCGCCTTCTGAGTTTTCGGCGTCTCCGGGGAAGGCTTAGAAAACTTCGCAGAAGACCGGAGGCCTTGCGAGCCTTCCAAGAAAGCCCGCCGCCTCTGAATTACCCCCAGGCTCACCAACGAATTTGGCAATGTGTCACCGAAAGGGCGCAGGAACGGTGCGACAATCACGCTTGCGGCAAAACCCGGGGAAACGCGAAGTCTCCCTTCCAACTCGGCGTAATGTTGGGGGCGGCCAAGAGGGGGGCAACCAAGAGGCGGGGCGCAAATCATGGCCGGCGGCACGTGCGCGGCCGAAGGGGGGTTCAGGGACGCATTGAATAGGAAGAGGCGCCATGAAATGTAGGAAAATCTCATGGCCCCCGCCATGAGCTCCCCCCCCCCAGTCATCACCCCCCTCTTTGCCGCCCCCGATAATGGGGCAAATCCGCTGCGCACCCCAGGGGCCCGGGAAAGTGGCGGCCACTCCACGCCCGGAAGCACCCAGTGAGGGCGATGCCTCGATTGGGCCTGCGAGGCGGGGCATCAAGCTGACTCCTGCGGCGGCGCAGGGACGCGGAGGCAGATGCACGTTCGGCCTCACCCAGGGAGGGACGAGGTCTCAGCTGAGAGGGCGTGAGGAAAAAGGGAACAAGGCTGAGAGGATGGAGTCGGAGGATGGGGCGGATGAGACGCTCACGGCGGGAACGTGGAGGGAAGAGGTGTGCGGGGCAGCGCCTGGGAGGACGAGATGTATGCGCGCCTGGGTATGTAATATATATATATATATATGTATATATACATATATACACAAACACTAGAACCATTGCGCGCGCTTCGCGCGCGCTCAAGTTCTAGCTAGGGTTGATAGGCAAACGCATGTAATATCATGTTGGTCGCTTCTTGCGTCCGCGCAAGCCTCGGAATCGTATAGACGGGGAAGTGCGGAAACGCAAAAACCATGAATTTCCTTCAGAGGTATTCAGCGATTTGGGGCCCTCAAAGGCTTCCTGGGTTCTTTTCGGGGAGGTGAGGGGGGTCTGACTTGTCATTGTGGTCTGTTGTTCAAGCGTAGAGTTGTTCAAATTGTGGCACTCCTATTTTTTCCAAATCCTCGGCGCTGTTCGGCGCTGTCTTTTGTTTGTGCTTCGCGGTTTTTGTTAGCCGGGCCCCTCAAGGGTGTGGAATCTTCCGGGCCCCATGGGGTTTCTGGAGGCCTCCTGGAGGTCTGGAGAGCCGTCGGAAGGGTGTCTCGGGCTGCGCAGGAGCGTGTTGGGCCGTTCTTTACGTTCTGGGGGCTTCTTGGTGTCGTCTTGGGCTGTCCTTGGGCGTCTTGGGGGACCCCCGGGAAGCCGGGAGGCGCGGTACCGGCCAGATGTCAGGGGATGTGTAGGACCCCCGAGTAGGAGTCCCACTTTGAAAAAAGAAAAAAATTATGGGAATTCCCTTTTTTCAAAACCCTCGATCTTCGAGGGTTGGAAGCGGGAAAACGTGAGAAGGCGAAAAAACATTTGAACAACCATGGGAAATCAACGATTTTACCCTCTTTGGGCTCTCTCGGGACGGCTCTCGCAGCTCTCTTGAGCTGTTCTTGGAGCCTCGTCTTGGTCTTTTTGGGGCCTCTCAGGGATCGGGGGTGTGTTGGGTGGTCCCGGAGGTCTCCCGGAGGTCTCTGGAAGCCTCCTGCTCCCGCTCTTGGGCCCAACTTGGGCCTGTTCGGGGGCTGTCCTGGGAGCCTCTTCGGCCGTCTTGGAGCCTTCTTAGCCCGTCTTGGGGCCGTCCTGAGGGTCTCTTGGGTGGTCTTGGGGCGGTCTTGTGAGCCTCTTCGGCGCTCTTGGACCGATGGAAGCTCGAAAACGCGAGAAGCCAAAAACATTAAACAAAACAATTCAAATCTACGATTTGGGCCTCTTCGGGCGTCCCGGGACGCCTCTCGGACATCTCGTGGGGTCTCTTGGAGGTCACCTGGGAGCCTCGAGAGCCGTCGGAAGGCTGACTTGGGCTGCTTGGGAGCGTCTTGGACCATCCTTTCGTATTCTGGGGGCTCCTTGGAATCGTCTTGGGCCCTGCTGGAGCGCTATGGCGGCTCCCCGGAACGCCTGGGGGAGCGGTACCCGGAGCGTTCTCCAGATGTCACGGGGAGGTGTGGCACCCGGAGCCGAGGGGGGGGGGGAGGCGGCATTGATTTGTTTAACTATATTTGTACACACATATATATATGCATAGATGTATACACATTATATATACATATGTTTGTGTGTATACATATAAATATAAGCCCATGTATACACATGCATGCATGCATGCTTGCATGCATGCATGCATGCAATATGTATTCCATGTGTGTATACATATGTGTACAGATATATGCACGCCGAGCTTGGCCAGGCTCATTCTGAGCCCTGGATCGGTGCATGCGCCCTACTTGCACAGCCATTGTGGCTGGGGAGCCATACACACCGACCTCGGCCCCAGGCTGGGCCTCGCCATGCTCCGTGCTCGGGCACCCCTCTGGCTGCCCGGGGGGCAAGACGAGCGGGCACTCGATCCCGAGCTCCGGCAGATCTCGCGGTCCCTTCTTCGAAGCCCGAGGGGCCCAGCAGCGGGCTGCTCAAGAACAGCTTGATGCCGAAGGTGACATCGACCATCGCCTCGGCAAGAGGCCACAACGTTGCAAGACCGCGTGAGACCGCGCCCGCGCCCTGCTGACTGCTGGCCCGGTGTATTCGCCATAGGGCTGGCAAAGTACGCCACCTTTGTGACATTCGCAACTGAAAAAAAAGGCGTTCGTTTCGGCGCGGTGTGGTGCGACTGGGATGCTGCCTGTCAGTGCCATCAGCCGCACACAGACACACACACACACACATCCATGAAAATGCATGGCGCGCTTTGCTCTCAGTGTGGCGAGGCGGCGTGCTTGCAAAAAGCCGTCTAATTCATCAGGACGGGTGGATGACCACCAACTCGGTGACTTTGGCGATGGGACTCAAAGCGGATCATCCATGCATAAATTCATCCAATTGTTGCTCGTGCTCCTTGTCCTGATCCTTGCTGCCTTGTCCACTTCCGTCTACTCAAACATATATACATCTACTATCTCGAGATACGCCGCAACGCCACTTGATCCGCGTCCTCCTCCTCATTCTTCTACTCCCCTCGTCCATATCAGTATCCTGTCCCCTTGTTCATCCCCCTCTGCCGCGTCCTGATCATTTCCCAATGCGCTGTTTATCCGATCATTCCCTTCTCGCCATATCACGCAACTTCATTGTGCAGTGCTTCTGTTTATCTGGCCCTCTGCTTGCTCCTCGTGCTACCCCTGCTGCCAAGTTGTCGCCCGCGGTCATGGGTTCCTCCGCCGCCCTCTCCTCCCCAGCGTATGCCCGGCCCGCCTATGGCACCACCACCAGGCACGCTCCATCCGATCACCCTACCCATCCAAAATATACGAATCAAGGGGCCCAAGGACACACGAATAGATACGCACAGCTGACATGATTTCCCATATTTCCCCATATGTTCTGGGTTTTTGTCTCCCCGCCCAATTCCTATCTTTTCCCCTATTTTCTTGGGCATCGACGATTCCTTGTGTCGGTGTGTGTGTGTGTGTGTTTTTCCCCGCCCTGTACTCCGCACCCTCCGGCCGCCCGAGGCCCCGCCCGCCCGCGCCGTCTCCCCAATTAGTGCTTCGCGCGCCTCGCCTAGCGTTTAACCGGAAGAGGCCCGCTCTCGACCCGCCGACCAAAAGAATGGCTCTTCCCCTCCTGAAAGAAGCCTACCTGGACGTCTTGCCGATGACCTCGTGGGCGCGGCGAGCGTCGCCCGCGAAAGGACGCCATGCCGCCCTCGCCTCGGAGCCGCGCGCCTGCGTCCCGAGCACTGGATCTCCCGCTCCGGCGCGAAGCGCGCCGCGTTCGCCCGCTCCGGCTCGCCCACGACGGGGTCGCGACGGGAGCGTGCGCTATGCTGCTGTCGGGCCGGGCGAAAGGGGGGGACAGCAAAGGGGGAGTTTGAGAATCAGCTCACGTAGCTGATTTTCCCGGCGCCTCCTGGCGCCGGAGGCGGCGCTGCATCGAGGAACGGGCCCCTCGGTGGGGCCGACACCGGCCACATGCAGCAGATTTCGTAACCCCCCCTTTCCCAAACCCCCCCTTTCGCCCGACCCGATGCTGCCGCCTCGGCGCCGCACGCGCTTCGCCGGCGCGTGGCCCTCCCCCGTGGGGGCTCGGCGCCCCGCTCTCGCACGCCGCGCCGCTCTTGGGGGGGCGGGGCCGCGCACGGGCGGGCGGGCCTGCCGCCCTCGCTCCGGCCGCGTCAGGGACGGAGTCGTCTGGGCGTGGCGGTCGATACCATGAAAGGGGAACTGGGACACACCAATGAAGACACACAAATGAAACTAGATTCCCCATCTTTTCCTACATTTTCTGGGCTCCTGTCTTCCCCCCCTTTCCCATACTTTCCCACATATATATACTCATATATATATATATATATATACTCCTGGGAGTCGACGATGAATTGTATGTGTGCTTCTGCCCCGCCATGAGCAGATTCGTCTGGAAGTGGGCTGCCCTCCTCCTCCTCCTCCTCCTCCTCCTCCTCCTCCTCCTCCTCCTCCTCCTCCTCCTCCGCCCCAGCCCCAGCCCCCTCCTCCTCCTCCTCCTCCTCGTCCTCCTCAGCCCCAGCGGTCTACCAGGACGGCGCGGGCGCCACAGGTTCTCTCGGTCGCCGGGCTGCGGCAGAGCGGCAGCCGCGGGGCTCCGGCAGAGAGAGCGGCTCCTCGCCCCCACGCGCCGCGCGCACGGCTTTGCGCGCGCGGAGTGGCAGGGCTGCTTCGGCGCGGCGCGTGCGTTCCCCTCGCCGCACTCGAGGGAAGACGTTAGGGGAACACATAGTAACACAAGCATAAAAACTCGGAGGTCCGCGCGGATTTCTCGGATCGGCGCTGGACCCCCCTCCCTGGCGGGCGGAGCGCGCCAGGCGCGACGCCGGAGGTGCCGCCGGGGGGCCCCAGCGCCGATCCGAGAAATCCGCGCGGACCTCAGAATTTTTGTGTTTATATCACTTTTTGTTCCCCTAGATGTGGCCGCGACGGAGGATGCTGAATGGAATTATCGCCACAGCGCCGCCAACGGATGTCCTTCGAGTCCACTCGCGCCCGTGCGCGGCGCGCAATTTTTCTTCCCCTCGCCAGGTCGTCGGAAGCCGGACCGCGCGCGAGCGCGCATTCCGCTCACTAGGGAAAACGCGCGCCACCCCCAATATCAAGATGAGTCACTACTGGCTCTCATGTTATTGAAGAGGCCCTGGGACACACAAATAAATAGACACAATGAACAGGATTTCTTATATTTTCCGATGTTTTCTGGGTTTCTGTCCTCCCCCACACTGCCCATATTTTCGCATATTTTCTGGGGAATCGACGATGAATTGTGTCTGTGTGTTTTTCCCTCCTGAGATATGAAGGGGAGGGTGGGGATGGGCGGGGCTGGCTGACTGGCTCGAGCTGGCTCACCTGACGCCTCCTCGCGTTCCTTCTGCACGGACCGTGAAGACGGCCACAGCCACTGCGTTTCTTTTGTTGCCGCCTTCTGGCCAGCAGAAAAAAAGCAGCGGTTGTGGTCATTTGCGTTGAGCTTGGCACCAAGGAAATGACCACAACTTACCAGCCTGGAACATATCCCTATCCCTATGCTGGGCATCTCCTCATCACGATGCCAATCTTAGGGATCCCCTTATTTCTTGAGGTCGAATCCATAAGATTGTCATCGCTTTTTGGCGTGTCTATCGTAAGGATAAGGATAAGTTCGAGGCTGGTAAACAACCACTGCTTCTATTTCGGCCGGCTGGAAGGCGGCGCAAGCAAGAAGCAGTGGCTGTGCTCATTGTCCCGTCCCGCATTCTGCGCCTCCCCCCTCGTGCGCCACGGGCGCCCCCACGGGATGAAGGCACGCGGAGGTCTCTGTTGACGCGGGCACGCGCGCGCTCGCGATCCTCCTGTGGAGACCATGCCCTGGCTTGGACGGACCCACTCCCGCTCGGCGCCACGCCAGGCAATCATTATACCACACCGAGCGGGAACGGAGTCCCCGGCGCTCTTGCCACCGTCTCGTCCTCCGCCGTCCCTCGCAGAGGTCATCGAAAGGCCGCCCGGGAGGGGTCGGAGGGGCATCGAGCCGCACCGCAGATGCATCGGCGATGCTGCGCGACTCTTCGACCCCGTCTGCTCGGACCCCATCTGGGAGGCCTGGACCTCCACCGCCCTCCGCAGAGGTCGTCGTCGCTCCCGGGGCCACCCTGCGCCCTGCTGCCGCCGGCGCCACTGTGTGCTTCCCCCACCCCCTGTCGAGCCCTACTGCTCCAGAGCGCCCCCGCTGGCGGGTCGTGCGGCCGCCCTCCCCCCGCCCTGCTGCCCAGGTCCTCCGCCGGGCCGGCTCCAGCTTCGCGCCCCTCGCCTCCCGAGAACGCGTGGCGGACTCGGCTGGAGCCAGATAGCGAGGGGCCTCCTCGGGGTCTGGGATGCTCTGGATCGGGCGCCTCCCCTCGTAGCTCTCCTGTCCCATCGCGTCCTCTCGTCACCCTCGCCCTCCACTCTCCCCTCGCCTCCCCCCTCCCCCTCGCCGCCTCTCCTGTGCTCCTGAGCCTCCCCACGACGAAGTATCCTGCCCGTCCGTCATGCGCGCAAAATTTTCTGTCGCCATCGTCCCCCGGATCATCACTATTTCCTCATGCCCATCATTTCCCGCAGATTCCTACCCAGCCCCCTTCTCATCGTTCACCACCTCCTCTTCCTCGAGCTGTCAACTCTCCCCCCCTCTTCTCCTCGACGTCCACTCAGATACCCAGCGCGACATTACGATCAGCGTAGCATGATGAATCGGTGTCGCGCTTCTGCCGTTGCTACATGTTGCAGTGTAGCAGCCGAAGAGATGGCGGACCTGCAACTTGACGATGACTGGCCCATGGCCACAACTGCCAAGCGTAAGATAGGCAACCAACTTGGAACAAGCTTAAGAAAACCGTTGCCTCCTGATCCAATTCCAACGGGGATTCTCGTTCATTGCGATAGACCCAGCCAGGGCAGAAATGGCCTGAGGCAAAGCTGCTACGGACTGGCACCATTATCCTCCTCCTCTTGTCTCAGACCTCCCACCGTCATCGTCCTATTGCACCTCCTCCTCGACGCCTCTGCGAGACGCCCCGTCCCCCGCCCAGGCGCGGACTGAGGTGGGGACACGCTGATTCCGTGGTACGCTGCTACCTGGCCCATGAATAGCTCTCTCAGGGTCGGGAGAAGAATAAGACAGATGCGACGGATGGGAGGTTGCGGACGAGGGATACAAGCAACAGATGAAGCCAATCGACTTCGGCGGACGAAACCGACAACTCGAATCAGAACAGGAGGGAGGGTGAGAACTTAAAGAAGGTAGACCGACACAAATGATAGCATGAGGGAGGACACGGTGCGAACGAGAAAGCCCGCAATCTGCCCGACGCTGAGCACATGCCTGTGACCACAACCCCGCGGCAAAATGTACCCATGGCCAATCAGATGAATGAGATTCGTGCGACGACGACGACGATCACCACGACGACGACAGCGACCACCACGACGACGAGGACGACGACGACCGCGACGACGACGGCGACCACGACGGCGACGACGATTGCAACCATTGCCGCTTCCAGCCTCCCCCCCCGATACACAGGCAGCCTTCTTTATCACACGAGCCCCCCTCTGTCATTCCTGGTCCCTGCCGCCAGACTCCTCACCACACGTGCAAGCCATGACGGCGAGCATGAACGCATTGATCGGCCCAGAATGTGTGTACATGAAACTCTTTGGGGGCCGAAGACAGATGCTTCTCTAGAAAGGTTGCCCTCCAGGACTCGTTGCACATCTACGCCAAATCAACAAAGATCGCAGCGGAAAATGATCCGCGAACATGCCCCCCCAAACAAGAAACGCACCTATACCTCAAGTTTGGACCCGCGGGATGTCAACAAAAGAGCTGTTCGTTCAATATTTAGGTGATGGGCCGGTCCCTCGCGTCCTGCCGTGACCAATCCAACGCCAGAGCACAGTCGCGCAAAGGGTGCGGCTGCTGTGGGCAAAGCGCACTCGCGCAATAATAACCATGTCAAATCCACTGGACTGTGTCACGCGACCAGGTGTGTATGTGAACGCTTTATCTGCACATCGTATTATTTGAAAGAGCTTGTCTTGAGAACTCACGCCATCCCGACACCCAGCAACCGCCCCCCTGTTCCGTTTCTGGGGGATCCAAGACAACCAGGAAATCGGGGAAATCGGGGAAATCCAGCGACGAATTCGCAACTGGCGCCCTCGCGTGGAACCTCCTGAGAAAACTGGCCCCTCGAGCCAGAAAACGGGCTCCCCGAATCTCCCAAGGAGGCCCTCAGAGGTACCCTTGTTCCGTTTCCGGGAAACCTGGGAAATCAGGGAAGTCTGGGATCGAATTCCACACCAACGTGGGACATCCTCATGAAACCGGCCCCCCGAACATCCCCATCGAAGACTGGTCCCGCCCCCAGGAAATCCAAGAGACCCGGTGACGACTTCCACACCGGCGCCCTCGCGCGGGATCGTCCTCGGCAGGCCGGTTCCCCGGGGTTCCCCACGCGCGCCGGGGCGAACCGGGCGTGTCGCAGTCTGGGGCTCCCACTCGAGACATCCTCCCAAATTGAGCAGGGACCGACCGTCCCGGCATTCCCATAGTCCTACCACGAAATGTTACGCAAAACATGCTCTAATAACAAAAACAATGTTCTTAGAACATAAGCCCGATGTGTTAAAACAAGACAACCTAAAACAGACATGATCTAAGAACATTTCGTGGGAACCACAAAAGGTTCTTAGAACATTGTTCGGTAGGGCTATATATAGGCGAGCCAGGACGCTTCGCCACTGCTCGACCAGAGTCCTCCCAGAGCCCCCCCCCGCGGCGCGCGAGAGAAAGCCACGCCCCACAGCGCCCGCAGGGACCATTTCCAAGGGTCTGCCGGCCCGCGACGGGGCGCACCGGGCGTGCGTCCCCGTGGGGGGCTCTTCGCTCGAGGCAGCCTCGCAGGGGTCGACCGGGGCGTGTCCCAATCCCGGGGCGCCCGCTCGAGACACCCTCGCAAAGTCGCCAAATCGCCCCCCGAGGGAGACCGCCCAGGACGATGACGAGGATAAGCGCCTGCCTCTCGCGCTCCACACCCGCCCGATGCTCACCCTCGTGATCTCCATTCTCGCCATGCTCGCTCTCCTGGCCCTCGTGTTCCACATCCTCAACCTCCTGCTTCACGCTCGCCTGCTGATCCTGACCCGCGTGACTCTCACTCTCCTGACCCTCACCCTCGCGAGCCTCGCCCTCATGATCCTCACCCTCCTCATCCTCATCCGCGGCACCACAGCCCCCCACTCACGCTCCTCTCGCCCACAAGCGCACGGCCCTTCTTCTCTACATAGAAGAAGAGTCCCGATGAATCGCGCAGCGACCGGTTGAAAATCATTCATGCGTATAGACAAGTGTAGTATGTATACGTGCTTGTGTGTGGGGGCCCTTCTCTACGGGAACGAAGAATGACATAAACATTAGAATTCGGAGGTCCGCGCGAATTCTCGGATCCGCACTGCACCCCCCTCCCTGGCGCGCGGTGCGCGCCAGGGGCGGCGCCGGAGGCGCCGCCAGGCGGGTCCAGCGCCGATCCGAGAAATCCGCGCGGACCTCCGAGTTTTTATGTTTATGTCATTCTTCGTTCCCCTATTCTCCTGCTCCCCCTCCCCCCCTCCGTCCCTCTCCCCCTCGCTCCCCTGCCAACGTTCCGGGGCAGGCGCGGCCGACACGCCCCATGGCACCTGCAGACGAGGCTGCGAGGCCTCGAGCGACCCCTGGGTACCTCAGGGCGTCGCGGCCAGCCTCCTCCTCGGCCACCCGCGCGCCTGGCGGCGGCTGGCAGGGGTGAGCGGGGAGAGAAGGAGAGGGAAAGAGAGAGAGAGAGAGTTAGCGATGGGGAAAAGAGAGAAAGAGAGACAGAGAGAGAGAGAGAGTGAATGCATCGTTAGAAGTCAACTACATAGCTTGCCACACGTGTACCGCACCAAACACATATATATGTGTATTTGTATACTCACACACTTATATTCAAACATCGGTGCACATTGTTCGATACATACCTCTTTAGACATGCCCTACGTAGCTTGCACCACACGGTTGCGCGACGTAGTTTGCACCATACTGGTTGGATCATATAGCTCGCAACACACTACAGGTTGGATCACGCAGCTTGCGCCACATAGGCTGCGGCACATCGCTTGCACCAGAAGGGTTGCACCACGGGTCTTGCGCATCGAGAAACCCATGACGCACTGCTCGGTGCCCACGCCGGTAGACATATATTATGCACGACAGGACCTGCTTCTTCCGTGTGCCAGGCTCTCTCCCTCACAGTCCCTTCCCGTCTCCACTCTTTCTGTCTCTCGCTCATGTCTCAAGGCATCGCTTCACCCGCCCCCCCTTCCCCTTGTTCACACAGTCTTAGCCATTGCCCCGCCCCACCAGCGTTCCTCCTCCTCCTCCTCCTCCTCCTCCTCCTCCTCCTCCTCTTCCTCCCTTCTTTTCCAATATTTCTTTGTCCCTCCCTTCCTTCTTCCCCTCCTCCCTCCTCCCTCTTGCTGGAACGAGCGCCGTTCGTGACAAGCGTCGGGCAACGAGCGACTAGTAGCCGGAACGTGCAGCGGAGCGCAAGATGCACTACGCTGGCGGGCGAAGGTTAGCTCGCCAACCTCTGGACGGTTCGGGAGGCGGGCTGCGTCTTCCTCCTTTTGCGCGTAGCAAAGAAAGGAATTCTTCCTCTGTGAGCGAAGGCGGGCTGCTTGAGACAGACTCGAGAAGGCGCTCCATGGCTCCACAAGCTCAAAATCAACCAATCGTAGGAGTGTCCACAGGTTTCGCGGCGCCTGGCCAAAATTGATCCAGAATCGTGATTCACTATTGGGGGGGGGGGGGCGCGAGACCCTTTGTAAACCAAATACAGGATCTGCTCCTCCGACGCTCCCAAGACGCTGCCAGGCCCTCCAGAAGCGCCCAAGGGCTCCCAAGCGGCCCAAAGCGCTCCGCAGGCACTCCCGGGCGCTCCCAGAAGCTCCCAAACGCCCGCGCCCCCAGGCGTTCCCAGGAACGCCCAGGCGCTCCCAGGCAGCGCCAGCCTCCCCCCTGGCGGCCCCAAGCGTTTCCAGACGCCTGAAGTGCTTCCCGGCGCTCCAGGAACGCCCGCGCGCTTTTCGGCGTCTCCAGGCGGCCCCAGGCGCTCCCCTCGCCATCGCTCATGTGTTTTTTTTAGGTTTCTTGCGTGGCTTTTTCGTCAAATGATCAAGGATGCTCCTCGACGGTCCTCGCCGAAGGAAAAATGCACACGTCCGAGCGATGCCAAGTCCCAGGCGCTCCCAGGAGTGCCCAAACCTCAGCAGGCGCTCCCAAGCACTCTGGGAGCGCCCAGGCGCTCCCAAGCGGCCCCAGGCACCCCCCGTGCGATCGACCCCAGGCGCTCCCAGACTCTGCCGGACGCCCTCGCGCGTTCGCCGGCGCTCCCAGGCGCTCCCTGGTGCTCCCAGGCCCTCGAGGGGCGCCCGAGCGCTCTCAAGCGGCCCCGGCCGCTCCCAGACGCTTCCAGGCGAGCCTAAGCGCCCCCCTGGCGCCCCTAGCCGTTCCCCAAAGGCTCCCCCCAGAGGACGCACAGACACATACTAGTACTGTTTGTCCTCCTTGGAGACGCGCGTCCAGCCCGAACGTATAGTAGATCGACCTTGTAGTGTATGTATATATATATATATATCCATATATATATATATATATACACATACATACACATATATATATAATATTATATATATATATATATATATATATATATATCGTGTCCCGAGCGGTGTGGCCAGAAAGCGCCCGCCACGACGCATATACTATAGGATTTCTCGGTGCGCGCGTCGCACCTGGGGGGGCGTCGCACACACAGTGCAAGTATGTTGGGGTGCCGCCCCAGGGCCGAAGGCATGCTGACACCGCGATGGCTTCCGACAGCGCGCGGGTCGTTCGATGCCTGCCACTTCCAGGCCGCTCGCGACGCTCAGCCTCGAACGCCCGAGCTGGGGTCGCCGCCGCGCCGCGAGCCCACCACGTCGGGGACGCTTGGAAAGGGAGCCCCTCGACCAGCGTGCCACCGACGACGCCCCCGGTCATCTCCTCCCTCTCCTCCTCCTCCTCCTCCTCTTCCTCCTCCTCCTCCGCCTCCTCCTCCTCCCTCCCTCCCTCCTCTCCGATCCCACCACCCCTGGAGGCGCGGCCTTGCAGGACGTGCGGACGATCGGCTGGGCCGGAAGTCGCGGCGGAGAGGCGCCTGGGAGCTCTGGCTCGTGGCAGACGAGCGGGGCGGGGGTCGGAACTGGATGGGGTGGCGTGGGGAGGACAAGTGGGTGCAACCTCGCCGAAACATCCCACCGTGGAAGCGTCATAGAGTCACGTCGCCCAGGCGTCTTTACGCCGTACTGTCAACCGACATCCAGAACACGCACCAGTCACATGCACCACGAACAAACATCACGAACGCATGCATCAAGAACATGCGCACAGGACATGCACCAAGAACTGGCAGGAGCAACTGACACCAAATACACGCACGCACAGGCACTTACCAACACACATGTAAGTAGCGATACCATGAACAACTAACACATACCACCACGAACTACAAACAACATAAGCCAACGTCCGACGTCAAGACCACGCAACAGACAGAGAAAGACATGCAGCAAGGCCTTGCGCCCAGAGCAGACATCAATCCATTTCGCCAAAAACACACCCACGCACTGGGAACAGCCACCAAGAGCAAGCAGCCACAATGGATCCTATGGCGGTTCACCTGTAACGCGCACCAATTGTACAAGCTAAGATTATACTCCAAAGACATACGGCCTTATCGTGCACCAATGGCGAACATCACAGCCACACGCAACTAAAGTGCACCAGAAACAAGATAAGCACCCATACACCTATACTAGACAGCCCTACCAACTGTCAAAACTACACGTGAATAGCTGGTGTCAGCGAGGTCTACAAACAGTCACTGATTGCACTGTGGACATGCAAGCTAAGTGCTATAATGTACATGGCGTGTGGCGTGGGCTATGCGGTGCAGCACCTGTGGTGCAAGCTGGTGCAAGCTACGTGGTGTGAGCTGGCTGGAGAAAAAACGGCGTGGCGTAATACATCGGAGTCAGCTGAGTGGTGTAAGCTATGTGATGCAATCCACTCTGCTGAACTTGAAATCGTCATCTCCACTGCTCGCGCAAACATCTCACCCATCCACCCGCAACCTGGTTTGCAAAACCTGTTAAGACCGACTACGACGACACCGACGACAACGACTAGGACGACACCGACGACGTCTCCGACGACTTCGACGACGACAACGACGCCGACGCCCG